>CAKNXH010040808.1:0-17010 GCA_932178445.1 Andricus quercusramuli
GTTCAAATTAAAGGAAATATATCAAGTAAAAATTATGTGAATATTTTAATGAAAGTTATAGTTTAAAGCTTCTTATTTTTTGAACTGATGAGTTGTGTGATCAAAAAAAGGAGGAGGAAAACAAAAGGTTTGAAGAAGAAGCGGAGACTGGGATGGATGAAGAGGTTTGGAAGGTTGTAAATAAAGAGAGAAGAAGAAGGAAAAGAGTAAACCAGGATATTGAGATGATAGAATGGAAAAATATTTAATGGAATTACTAGGAGGGGTAGAGAGGAAAGTTAGGAAAGGAGGAAAATATGGTAAGGAAACAGATGAGGAGGACATTACAAGGGAGGAAATAGTCAAGGTATGAGGGATGATGAAAGATGGAAAGGCACCTGGTGTAGATGATATTCCAAATGAAGTACGGAAATATGGGGGGACAGAATTAAAGGAATGGGCATGGATAGTGGGCAATAGAGTATGGAGAGGAGAGGGGTGGCCAGAGTTATTGGAAGAAGGAGAAGTGATACCAATAGTGAAGACAGGCAAATGGGAGGAGGTTAATGATTATGGAGGAGTGACATTAATGTCAACACTTTGTAAAGTATATGTGACTGTTTTATCGAAAGGTCAGAAAAAGAAGTTGTGGAGAAAAAGATATAGCCACCCAGTCAGACAGGAATTCAAAAAGGGATGGGAGTGATCGACGATATATATGTTCTGAACTATTTAGTAAATAGGAGAATGAAAAAGGAGAAAGGGGCAACGATAGCAATGTTCGTGGACCTAACGGCGGCGTTTGACTCATCAGACCGCGCTGGGATAGAAAAAGTTATGGTGAAAAAGGGGATAAGAGAGGGATTAACAAAGAGAGTATCGGACATTTTTAGAGAGACAAAATTCAAGGTAAAAGTAGAAGAGCAAGTGGGAGATAGTTTCTGGTTGGTAAGAGGAGTAAGGCAAGGATGTGCTCTGAGCCCACTTCTATTTATTATATTAATATCAGACTTGAAAGAAGAAAAGAAAAAAGGGATGGGAAGGAGTTGGGATAGGGAACGAAATGATATATACACTGGCATACGCGGACGATATAGTATTGATGGTAGAGGATGAAGAAGGGATGATGGGCTTAATTACAGGATTAGAGAAACACTTAGATGAAAAAAAGTTGAATTTAAATGTAGAAAATACAAAGATAATGAAGCTTAGAAAAGGAGGAGGAAAAAAAGAAGAATGGACGGGGAGATGAAAGGGAATACAATTAAATGAAGTGAAAGAGTTTAAGTATTAGGGATATACCTTGCAAGCAAATGAAGATCCTAGAACTCATATAAGAGAAAGGAAAAAAAGCAGCAGGGGTAATGAAACAGATATGGGGAATAGGAGAAAGAAGGTTTCAAAAATAATTGAGAAGGAGAATGTGATTATTTGATACGCTGGTATGGCTGGTATTAGGTTACGGAGCAGAGATATGGGGAGGGGAAGAAATGGAAGAGATTTAGAGTTTACAAGAAAGTTATATAAGGTGTACGCTAGGGTATACGGGAGGGCGCCGGGATATATGGTGAGAGAAGCAACGCAAAGGGATAAATTAAGTACTAGAGCGGGAAACAGGGCATGGAATTTTGAGACTAAGCTGTGGGAGGGAAAGGGAGGGGAGTTAGCGAGAAAGTGTTTGATGGTGGTAAAAGAGAGGAGAGGGAGGGCAATGGAATTAACGAGATTGGAAGAAGAAAGCAGGGAGTTCTTTAAGGCTAGAGAGATATATGACGTGACTGGAGTCAACTGCGAAGAAGTGGAAGAAAGGGAGACAGAAAGGCAATTAATAGAAAGATGGGGGATGATTGAGAAATCAAAATATAATATATTGTATAAGATGATAAAAAAGGAAGAAGTACAAAAGTATTTAGAAGAGGGATGGGGAGAGAAAAGATGGACCAGAATAGCAAGATTTAGATTGGGAGACGAGGTAAGGGCAAGTATGTATGTGGAAAAGAAAGATAACAGGAAGTGCAGAATTTGCGAATAGGAAGAGGAAACATGGGAGCATGTATGGGAAGGATGTAGGAGAGGAATTTAAGCTAAAGGAAGCTGGCAAGGGAATGTGGTAATGATTCTAGGGGGGATGGTTTGGGGGAAGAGTGGATGAAGAAGTTAGAGGGTGCTAGGGGAGCAAATGAGAAAGAATGAAGTCCCTTAGGGGAAACATTATGAATACAGAAAAAGTACATCTATTCCAATTACGCATTGTCTGCCAATGTTTGTGATGTTGCGAAATAATGATTTGAATTTAATTTTCAGAATGATATGTGAATATGTTTTAATTTTTTCTGAAATTACTATAAAAGGTTACTTATAAATCGAATTTCCAGAAATGAAAGTATTAATTTAAAAAAATGTAAAGTAAAAATTGTTTGAATGCCTCAATGAAAATTATAGTTGAATGCTTTTTATGTTGGCAACAGATGAATGAATCATTAGCTGATCAAGTGTTTTCAATACTAAATTACATAAAGATTATATTTTAATTTGTTTAAATTAAGTACATAGATCGATTATTTGATTGAAGGCCATGAAATTAAATATTGACTATAATTTCTATGATAAAAGATTATTTATGTTTGAAATACCTCTATTCCAATTTTATAATTTTGGTAAATTTTTCCATGTTGTGAAATGAATACCTGAATTCTGCTTTCAATATTATATGTACATATTTTTTACTTTTCTGTGGAATTAGTTTAAAAGGTTATTATTAATACAGAATTTCAGAAAAATATGAAGTAAAAATTATTCGAATGTTTTTATTAAAATAACTGTTTATTGTTTTTTATGTTGTGAAATGATTAATTAATATATACATATTTTTTTTATTTCTCTGAAATTAGTTTTAAAAGTCATTAATAAATTATATGTATAGAAATGCAATTTCAAATGAAAAGCTGATTAAGTGATTCTATTTTATGAATAAATTAAATTTTCAGGAATAAAAAGTTCAATTCCTTTATATGAAAAAAGGTAACCTCCGTCTTGTGTAAGATTGTAGTATAGAAGGAATCTTTATGTAATCGAATATTGGATATGATTTGTAGAATCATTTATTTTTCATTTATATTCATTTATATTTAAAATACTTTTACTCTAATTTCATAATTTTCGAAATGATTGCGATGTTGTGAGATGATTATCTAAATAATCTACAAACTTATTTGTAAATGTGTTCTAAGTTTTTATGGAATTCGTTAAAAATATTATGAATAATTGAAATTTTTAGAAAAATATAAGGTAGAAGTTATTTTGATGTTTCAATGCAAATAATATGATTGATTGATTTTTATGTTCTGAACAGATGAATCAACTATTATTAACTATTGAATGATTTATTATTTTCAAAAAAGTGAATTACATGAAGATTTACTTTGAATTGTTTTCAATTAAGTCACATAAAATGATTATTTACATTAAGGTTATGTGATTTAATATTGGCTGCTATTTTTATGATAAAAATGTTTTTTTCTTTCTTTAATATATCTCCATTACAATTATATAATTTTTTTCAAATGTTTGTGATGTTGTGAAGTGAGTATCCGAATTCAATTTTCAAAATTACGTGTGCATGTATTTCAATTTCTCCTGGTATTACTTGGGAAGGTTATTAATAATTTAAATTGTCAGATAAATGTTAAATACAAGTTATTCTAATATTTCAATGAAAATAATTATTGAAAGCTCTCTATATTATGAACTCATTGATTAAATATTAACTGCTTCTGTTGGAAATTACATTCTCTGGAATTAGTTAAAAGATGATTAGTAAATTAAATTTAATAAAAGAAAAGTCAAAATTTGAAGCAAAATATATATAAAGTAAAAATTATTTGAAAGTTTCAATGAAAGTAATTTTTTCATACTTTTTATGTTGTGAACTGATTAATTAAGAATAACCCGAGTCGAAATTTAGGCCCTACTTTGAACCTATAACTCCTATCTTAGTAGGCGCTGGAGCAGCAAAGTAGGTTTAAAATAAGCAGCGATTTAAATTTGATTTAGACCCTATTTTGACGCTAAAAACGTCCGAAATCGGCCATTTTTCCACGTTTAGCGTCAAAGTAGGGTCTAAATTAGAACGTACATTGGTGCTCCAGGCCCTGCCTTGATGCTCCAGCCCCTATACTGGCAATAATAATAATAAAAATAATAATGGCGTAATTTCGGTAATGGTTATAAATTTTTATTATGGGTTCCCTTCTCTGCAAAAATACTTTCACTATCAACTGTACCTTAGGACCTAATATTGAAATAAAACTCATGAAGTATACAATTCTTTGTTTGTAGTGTTTTTTATCATATAATTTGAGAACTTATTTGTCACTAGTCCGTTTGTGACTAGTCCGACAATTTCTTATTCAATTTTTTTGTCCGTAACCTCCAAATTTGGTTGTCTTTCGCAAGTCGAAAATCTTATTTATATTCTTTTCTGACTACTTGGGACGTTAGCAATCGATAACTTAAGGCTCAAATGGAAACTTTAGTTTCGGTTTTGTAAGAAAATTAACATTTTTAGAAAGAATCCTTTTCTTTTTGCTTACAGATACTTTATTAGTGCTCATATAGAGAAACTTACCGATTCACATAGTCGTAAACCAATTCAGTTTAAAAAATCTTAATCTGGAAATGACAGATACGCAATACACGGAGTCGCCTTTTCAATGGGTTCTTGTTTCCTGGGTGTAGCTTCTAAATATTCAAAGTAGGGCCTGTAGGTTTAAACGGAGTCAAAGGAGGCTCTAATGTTTCATTCTCTAGGATTAAAAACCTCAAATTAGGGGCTACAGGTTTAAATAGCGTCAAAGCAGGTTCTAATGAGGAGCTGTAGGTTCAAAGTAGGGTCTAAATTTCGACTCGGGAAGCTGAATAATGTTGTTCACAATATCAAATTAAATTAAGATTGGAATTTAATATTCTTCGATTAAGTAACATGAATTGATTATTTATTTTGAGATTATCTCATTGAATATTGGCTGAAATTTGTATTATAAAAGTTCATTTATATTTAAAATAGCCTTATTCCAGTTACGTAAGTGTCAAATTGCTTCTTAATTTGCGAAATGAGTATATGAATTCAATTTTCAACATTGTTTTTACAAATGCTTTTATTTTTCCTGGAATTAGTTTGTAAGGTTATTAATAATTCAAATTTTAATAACAATATGAAGTTAAAATTATTTAAATGTTTCAATGAAAATAATTATTTAATACTTTTCATACTCTAAACTGATTAATTGATTATAAGCTGATTAATTTTTTTCACAATATTGAATTGCTTAAATATTGAATGTTGATTAATTTTAATTAGATAACATGAATTGATTATTCACTTCAAGGTTATGTTATTGAATATTGGCTATAATTTTTAGAATGAAAGTTTTTTTTTAATACCTCCATTATAATTATATAATTTTTTTTAAGTGTTTACGATGATCTGAAATGATTATCTGAATTCAATTTTCAAAATTGTATGTACATATGTCTTAATTTTTTATGAAATTTGTATGAAAGATTATTAGTAATTTAAATTTAAGTAATGTAATTAAACATTTTGAAAATATTAATTCAAAATTGATTGAATATTTAAATGAAAATATTTGTGTGATGCTTTTTGTGTTTTTAAATGACTGATCAATTATTGATTCTACTAGAACTTAAATTTTGTGGATTTTTTTAAAAGGCCTATAAATAAATCAAAATATTCAGATATGAAGGGCAAAATTGAAGAAAAGAAATTGAGTAAAAATAATTTCATTGTTTCGATGAAAACAATTGCTTGAGCGTTTTTATGATGTGAACTGTTTAATTAATTATTGGCTGATTTATTTTAACCACAAAATTGAATTAAATAAATATTTAATTTAAATTGTTTTAAGTTCGAAATCATAAAGTGATAATTTACTTCCAGGTTTTTGTAATTGAATACTGGATACGATTTTTATAATAAAAGTTTATTTAAATTTGAAATACAACCAATTACATTATTTTTGAAATGTACTTTCCAACCGAGTAAGTCACGCCTACCCCGAAAGGTAAATGGCCTAATGGTATAATAATAATAATGCTGATGTTGTGAAACGAGTGTCTGCATTCAATTTTTAAAATTATATGTGAATATGATCTTATTTTCTCTGAAATTAGTATGGAAGGTTACTTAGATATTAAATTTTCAAAAATGATAGTGAATTTTTTTCTCAATATAGTATACAAATTATTACAATGTTTGAATGAAAATTATGGTTGAATGTTTCTTATGTTATAAACAGATTAATTAATCATTAGCTGATTATTTTTTTCAACAATTTTAAATTACATGTTGATTGAATTTTAATTTCTTTTGATTTGGTAACATAAACTGATTGTTTACTTCAAGGTTATATAATTGACTATTGACTATACCCTGTATAATAAGAGTTTGTTAATGTTTAAAATACCTCTCTTCCAATTATATATTTTTTCAAACTTTGGGATGTTGTGAAATGAGTATCTGAATTTTCATTTCGAAATTCTGTGCACATATATTTTAATGCTCTCTGGAATAGTTTAAAGGGCTATTAATAATTCAAATTTTCACCAAAATATGAAGTAAAAATTACTTCAATGATTCAATGAAAATAATTCTTTACATCTTTTTGTGTTATGAAATCAAGAATTTGATTGTTCAAGGAATTTGAAGGAATAAATAGTGATCCGAAAATTGAGTAAAGGAGAAACATGAACACAAACATGAAACAATCTATTATTATGAACACAAAAGTTTACGCGCGCTTGCGCGCGCACATAATAGTCTAGTTTTCTCTTAAAACGGTCGACCATGAGTCACGAAATTCTCGACAATTTTCGACGGTAATGTGTACACTGAGAAAAATAGATTATACGAACTGGATAATAGAATTAAAGAATAATACACCGTATAGAAAAGTATATTAGCGCGTATAATCTATAATATTTTTCTAATATATGAAGATGTTACCAAATTTAATCTCTAGATTTTAAATTCTTATAATCTTCAGACATTAATTTGTAACATCTCAGATTTTAAATTATCCAGGCGTCTGTGTTGTCTCAGATGTTACGTCGCATCGTGGCGCGTATCGTATGCATTCGCTCGAATTGTAACAAGCGATAATTACGTTTTAAAACGATTATTAGTGCTAAGTCATACGTAATTCAGATTTAGAAAATGGGTAAGTTCATAATTATCTTCATTACACATCACTGCCACCTGTACAAGTACAGAAACTTAGCCTGCTTCACTTTCGTTTTTGTATTCTTATGATAGCCACTTTTTCCTGCTTATTGTGTGTTTCAAAAATTGAAATTTGTTCCCAGTTCTACTTCCGAGCTCGTCTATCAAAATTTTATATAGGTTTGTAAATACGTTTCCAAAAATTATTACATATATTTGAGGTCATCTAATGGACCAGGATGCTAATATGGATATTAGATTTTAAAATCTTGGATTATAGATTTTATTATCTCAGATTATAAAGTTTCATAATCCAAGATATTATCCCGTGATATCTATTTCTTAATATCTACAGATTGTAGTTCCAATAATCTGGATCGCTGTCACATAGTTAATAGTCCAAGATTATATCCGGTAACATATATTTTATTAACAGGTATAATCCATTTTTCTCAGTGTACTGTATATCGCTCGAACAGTTTCCCAATGGCAGCTCAACAAAACACGCATCTAATGGATTTGGATGTAATCTTACCATTAGAGTCATATCAAAATCGATGATCCTCCCCTTGCCAGCATAGTGCGTTGAGAAGATTAAAATTTCAAAACATTTCCATTTTCTCTTTTTATTGCAAAATTTTGATGGCTGCGGGTTAAAATAGCTCATTCTCAAATTCATGGTTAATAACAGAGTAAATCCTAGGCATATTTTCTATCTAAAGATAGCTAAAGAATATCTCTGAGATTTATTGTGCAGATTTAAAAAGTTTCTAATTCTGGGTAGTGACGTTATGCAAATTTAACTTTCCAAAAAAGCTCGCATGCCAAACACATTTGTAACACATAGGTATTTATGAGAACAAGAAACTCTCTTGACCAAAATTCATAGAAACGATTTAATATATTAACTTGTTTACCTTCGTCGTCATTTTGTATATCCTTAATATAAAATCTCTGAACGATATTCTTGATTTCGATTGTCACGCTTATATCCTTTCGCCTGCTATGGATGTGACACGAGGCATCAGTGCGTTAGAAAGAAATGGAACGTGTCACGATTTTTCGTTCTTCAGTTGAAGTCATTGATCTCAACGGAGCTGCCTTGATCTTCGCCTGCTTGGATTATAGCGATGTTCATTGGCTACAGTGCGCGTCTGCATTTGAATTTTGAATACGTATGCAAACTAGAGCCAATGAGTGCCATTGAGTGGAAGCATGCGCATGTCTTTCGGGATCGCTGTTGGAAATAGTAATCGAATCGAATCGTAGTTCGAGTCCGATGATACGACAACGTGTTTCTTTTGTGGGGAGTAAATTATTCCCGCTACGTTACTGCTCGCCGCCATGTTGCGCATGTGCGGTAAGAGCCCGAAAATTCTCACCGGTACACGGTACACCTTGCCATCTCGAACGACGCAAGTCAGTCTGCTTCCGCTAGCGCCTAGAACGAGTTGTCTGCTCGTGTGCGCTCTCTCTCTCTGTATTAAGGGACGCTTCCCTCTACAATGTTTTATCAGTAAAACTTAATTATCCGTTCTAATGTGTGTCTCATTCTATCTAACTACCTTCTGGTGAGGTTATATGGAGACCTCGTGAATATTCACTCGTCTGGTGAATCCTGGAATTATCTACAATTTCAAACTCGGGAATCTTCCCGCTGCACATAAATCTCCATACTGGTGACCCCAAGACGCAGAATTGAACACCGCTAAGCTAAAAAAAAAATGGAATTTAAAAATTTTAATTGAGGGAAAAGAAGCTGGGATGGCGAAGCAGACCGCAACAAAAATGGACGCTGGACGACAACTCTGGGCATCATGACGCCGACGCCATTTTCACTCTGCCACAATTCTCCTGCAAATGTTGTGGCATGAGGCTGCCCAGCGCATAACTTTTCAACAGAAGCAGAGTCACTCTGTCACAATTCTCCAGCAAACGTTGTGACACGAGGCTGCACTTCGAGCGAATTATCTTCCGAAGCAGAGTCACTCTGCCACAATTCTCCTGCAAATGTTGTGGCATGAGGCTGCACGTCGCACAAAGCATCTTCAGGAGCAGAGTCACTCCGTCACAATTCCCCAGCAAATGTTGTGACGTGAGGCTGCAATACGTATTAGTCGTCGCAGGAGGAATCTTCAAAGCAGCAGCATCATCTTCGAGAAATTTTCGTTGTAAGTCTCTTATGCATTTTGAGATGCCGTTAAATTTACGTACTCCGTTTTAGGCACGCGCCAGGATAATTTGAAATGTTATTGAAACCGTTTTTTTACCTTTTCGTGAAAATTTTGCAATTACATTACCGCGCTTTTGATTGTGCATAACATTTCTTTATATTAAAGCCAGTGAAAATTTTGCAATTAAATTATCGCGCTTTCGATTTTGCATAAAATTTTTTTACATAAAAGGGCAGTGAGCATTTTGCAATCAAATTATCGCGCTTTCGATCTTGCATATAATTTTTATATAAAAGGTAGTGAAAATCTGTCTAAAAAAAACCGTCCACAAATTAGGAAACTAGCACGCGCAAGGGTTTCAGCCTGACCCATCCGCGTCATAGGTCAAACCCCGCCATATTGTAATACGGTAATCGAGATTTCGTTAACAACATATTTATGGAAAATTGTGACTGCTTCAATATAAGCGCTTCTATAACAGTAATACAAACAATGTTGAATATTGTCGAATAATCGGTAAAAATGATAGTGACGTTAAATATCCGGCAAGCCGTTCACGTTCGGGGTAGGTACTCTATACGCTATTTTACTTCACTTTAAGATTTAAAAGCGTTCGAGGGATTTTCTTTCTTCCTCATTTAGTGCCACAAAATTTTGTATCCCAACGCATCATTTTGTTTATCTTTCGCTACATGCGACATTTCAATCGCGTAATACGCACGATTTCGATTTTTGCCGGCGCTCTAACGGATACCTTTTAGTTTCTTTTAAATTATTAATTAAAATAATGGAGCAACAGATCGCCGACCTACAGCGCGACCTGGCGGCACTCCAAGCGGTACCGCGCGTGGATGCATATCGTACTCCAAAAATACCTAAATTCATAGAAGCCGATCCTAACTTGTGGTTTCTACAAATCGAAAGTTCATTTACGAACGTAGGGATAACAGCCGAAAAAACCAAGGCCGATCATATAATCGCACAACTAGAACCGGAGGTTGTCATGGCAATTCGCGACATTCTGTTAATAGAACCGCAACCAAACGACATATATACACGTGTCAAAAATCGGATTATTCAAGTCTACGCTACATCCGCGGAAACCCGCCTCCGACAGCTTTTAAATGGCCAAGTGCTAAGTAGCGGTAAACCATCCGTAATTTTAGCTCGTCTGCGCGCGCTGAATGACAGCCAATGCAATGATGACATCATCAAGTCAATTTTTCTTGATCAGTTGCCGGGCAACATTCGCCTCATACTCATGTCATCAAATTTCACAAATTTGGAGCAAATCGCAGACATTGCAGACAAAATGTCTGACGCTAAACTTTTTGCTAACCCTGACAACGCTTCGCTTTCTGCTATAGGTACCACTCAAGTAAGCGCACTCGATGCATTAACTGCAGAAGTGGCTTCATTAAGAAGCAAACTAAATAACATTTCGGGTAATCCATGTAACCGCGCTCGTTCACAAACGCCTAACAATCGTGCGCGCAATAAATCACAAAATCGGGCATCAGGTAAATTGTGCTGGTATCACGAAAAATTTAAAAGCAAAGCAAACAAATGCGTCAAACCCTGCACTTGGGTTAATAAAAACGAGTCACTCTCGGGAAACTAACTCAGCCTAACCACCTAGAGACAGTGGGTATAGGCTCGAAATCCAAACGTCTCCATGTTCGCGACCGACATTCCGGAACAACATTTCTTGTGGATACCGGTTCGGATATTTCGATTCTACCACTTAAGGCTAAAACAATAGCCAAACCGGCAGAATTGATATTATTCGCTGCAAACAATTCGCGCATATCAACGTTTGGGGAGAAGCGAGTATCGCTAGATCTCGGGCTTCGTCGAAGTACCGTTTGGAACTTCTGTGTAGCAGCAATTCCCTGCCCCATTATTGGAGCAGATCTGCTGGCACATTACGGGTTAATGGTGGACCTGCGACACCGCAGGCTAATCGACTCCACAACCGGCCTTGCATCGTATGGTGTGCTCAAAAATGTTTTTCACTCCAGTATCAGCACAGTGAATAGCACATCCACTTTCTCGCAAATTTTGCTTGAATTTCCTGAGATCACTGGGTTGGAACAAACCCATGCTCAGCTACCTGGAAATGTGTATCATCACATTCTCACAGCTGGGCCACCGTTAGCCGAACGCGCTCGCCGTTTAAATCCGGAAAAACTCGCTGCGGCTAGATCTCAATTCAAGTATGAAGTCGAAAATGGCCTGTGCAGACCTTCCAGTAGTCCGTGGGCTGCACCGATCCACATGACTCCTAAAAGCAATGGCCAGTGGAGAATTTGTGGCGACTATCGCCGCTTAAATTCCGTAACCGTTCCAGACCGCTACCCGGTTCCACACTTGCATGATTTTTCTGCAAATTTGCACGCTAAAAATATTTTCTCGAAACTCGATCTGCGAACAGCTTACCACCAAATTCCCATCGCACCGGAAGATATACCAAAAACCGCAGTCATCACACCCTTCGGTCTTTTCGAGTACGTGGTAATGACTTACGGGTTGCGTAATGCGGGACAAACATTCCAAAGATACGTGCATCAGGCACTGGGTGATCTGGATTTCGTGTTCGCCTATATAGACGACATCCTCATAGCCTCTAAAGATGGCGACGAGCATACACGTCACTTACGAACAGTTTTCCAAAGGCTAAAGAAATTCTCTCTGCACATTAATGCAGATAAATGCCAATTTGGAAAAACCGAGATCGAATTCTTGGGGCACTTAATTAATTCACAGGGATTTAAACCCACTCCTGATAAAGTTAAGGCAATTTTGGAATTTCCTAAGCCCTCTATTATTACCGAGTTGCGTAGATTTCTTGGAATGACAAATTTTTATCGTCGCAGCTTGCATAACGCAGCGTCTGTCCAGGCACCTCTTAATAAGTACCTGCACGACGCTCGTAAAAATGATAAGCGTAAAATCGTATGGACTTCCGAAGCCGAAGCCGCATTCATCAAGGTCAAATTAGACCTAGCAAATGCTGTGTTGCTTTCTCACCCTTCCGCAGAAAAGGAAACTCGTTTATCAACGGACGCTTCCGATACAGGAATCGGAGCATCCCTAGAACAAAATACTGACGGACATTGGACTCCTCTTGCATTCTTTTCTAGAAAGCTTAGTCCAGCCCAGCTCAATTACAGCGCCTATGACAGGGAATTAACCGCTGTGTATGAGTCGATCAAGTATTTTCGACATTTCTTGGAGGGTCGACAATTCAAAATTGTAACGGATCATAAACCTCTTGTGTTTGCCTTTCAAAAGCGTTCGGAGAAAGCCTCTCCTAGGCAGCAACGACAATTGTCGTACATCTCTCAGTTTACAACCACCATCGAACATGTTCCTGGCGTTGAAAACGTCGTAGCCGATGCGTTATCTAGGGTGGACGTCGTCGTTGGCTCTCTGCCGATCCAGTGCACGGGATCGGTCGAGTGTCATGGCAATTCTTCCTCTCCTACACCACGCATCGAAACAATAATTTTACCGACTGAGATTCGACTTTCTGAATTAGCTGAGATGCAAGAGGCGGAGCCAGAGCTTAAACAGTTCTGTACCTCTTCCAAATCTTCCCTTAACATACGCAAAATTATGTGGGGATCTGAAGGGACATCCGTGTATTGCGATTTGTCTGGGGACACGTTACGACCGATAATTCCAACGGTTATGCGACAGCGCATCTTTGATGTTTTTCATCAGCCATCGCACCCAAGTGCGAAAGTTACAAATCGCGTAATCTCTCAAAAGTATGTCTGGCCCGGTATGAACAAGGACATAACCAAGTGGGCGAGATCATGTGTGGATTGCCAACGATCCAAAGTCACACGTCACACCATTCTCAGGCCAGCGCAAATTGTCGCTCCCGAGACGCGTTTTAGACATATTCATACGGACATAGTGGGTCCTCTCCCGGAAAACGAGGGATACAAATACCTACTGACCGTTATTGACCGTTTTTCGCGTTGGGTTGAGGCAATACCACTGCGAAACATTGAGGCTGGCACTGTATGCCGCGCCCTTTACGAGGGTTGGGTATCCCGATTTGGAACTCCAGAAACTATCTCGACCGATCAGGGTCGACAGTTCGAGGCCCAACTTTTTCAGTCTCTTTCGAAACTTTTAGGGTCACATCGCATCAGAACAACTCCGTACCACCCTGCATCTAACGGGATGATAGAGCGATTTCATCGCTCCCTGAAAGCCGCAATAATGTGTCACGCAACTCGTGACTGGCTTCAGGTTCTTCCAACCGTCATGTTAGGGCTGAGAACCAGCGTATTAGATTCCGGATCATCTCCGGCCGAATACATATGTGGTACCACATTACGCGTTCCGGGCGAATTTGTGCTGCCAGATAGTCACACTGTAGATCCACAAACGTTTTTAGACGAATTTAGAACTCATATAAGGAGGGTCAAACCGGTTCCCGTGGAGCATCGACAAAAGTCTAAGTGTTTTGTATTTAAAGAATTAGCGAATTGTTCGCACGTCTTTCTGCGCGTGGGAGCTGCGAGAAAATCTCTCGAACCTCCATACTCTGGACCACATCGGATAATAAATCGTATCAGCGATCGTGTTATTGAAATAGATGTTAACGGCTCAAACCGTCGAGTTTCGCTAGAAAATGTCAAACCAGCTCATTTGTTAACCACGTTAGACAATGTCGTAAACTTAAATAATACGCAGCCTATATCTCATGTAATTGATAAATCTACGAATCCTGTAAATAATGATGCTGCGCCGCAAAACGACATTCAACCGATTCCTCACACCTCTGTTACTACAGGTAATGAGGCTCCTTATAATAAAAAAATTCCGGGTGTAGTCAACTCTGACGATATGACACAGAAACACCCCAAACGTGAACGCCACGTACCGATAATATTACGCAAGAAAAGTGTGACTTTTAATATTTAATGACTAATAGTGACAAAAATTTTTTTTAAATAAAACTAACATGTTATATATTTCTTACTGCTCTCATAAGATTAAGAGCCTTTCTTTAAATACACGCGAACATGATTTCACTATAGTAACAAATAGCGCATTCGTATCTTGCATAAATGTAGTCAACGAACGCATTCCTTAAATCTAGAAAAACAAATATATGTAAAATAAAAACATACGCAATTATCGATACTGTGTGTAAACGAATGCTTGCGACAATTGAAATTTCCTTAGCATTAATAATTCTTGTAAACAAAAACAACGACCAAATTGCGCATATTTTTATATCTAAATTTAACACTAATTTTATATCGTTGACACTACGGAGGGAGTGTGTGGGGAGTAAATTATTCCCGCTACGTTACTGCTCGCCGCCATGTTGCGCATGTGCGGTAAGAGCCCGCAAATTCTCACCGGTACACGGTACACCTTGCCATCTCGAACGACGCAAGTCAGTCTGCTTCCGCTAGCGCCTAGAACGAGTTGTCTGCTCGTGTGCGCTCTCTCTCTCTCTCTGTATTAAGGGACGCTTCCCTCTACAATGTTTTATCAGTAAAACTTAATTATCCGTTCTAATGTGTGTCTCATTCTATCTAACTACCTTTTGGTGAGGTTATATGGAGACCTCGTGAATATCCACTCGTCTGGTGAATCCTGGAATTATCTACAATTTCAAACTCGGGAATCTTCCCGCTGCACATAAATCTCCATACTTTCTTCGTATGTAGTAATGTGATCAGCGTGTTCGCATACAATATGAATGAATGATGAAAGAAATAAAGTTGGTGACTAATGAACATAACCTCAACTGTTGTGGTAGTCTGTTCTTAAACTTTTCACGCAAACCACAAAATTGTCAAATTAATCATTTTCACGCTCTATAACTGTGATTACTGTTATAATTTGATTATAGTTATAATATTAAATATCATTTGTGAAACTCGTGTGCGTTTCAGTTTTACTTTACCAATAGGATTAAAAACTCAATTTCCTTATAGTGACATATTCAAATAATTTTTTTTTTCATTTGAACAGAAGAATGTCAGAGGTCTGTGTATGTCTGCAGATCAAACATTTTATAATTCAAAAACATGTTCAAATTAAGCATTTTTACGCTCCTAAGGGACACTCATCAAAAAAAAAAACACCGATACTTTAAGGAATTGATTTTCAAACTTTGAAGGGATTTCACATAAGTTTAAAGACTACAGGATATTTTATTTGTAATCCAAGGAGCTTTCAAGAATTTTAAACATTGGCAAGGAATTTCAAAAGATTTCGAAGAATTTGAAATATTTTGAGACATTATGAAAGATTGCAAGGCATTTTCAGGAGTTCTAAAAAGTTTAAAGTGATTTAAAAGAACTTGAAATATTTCAGGGAATTTTTCAGGTATTTGTTTTAAAAATTTCGAAGGATTTTAACGGATTAGGAGAGCCTTAGATAACTTCAAAAGAATGCCAGCTATTCTAAAAAGATTTATATAATTTGAAGGATTTTAAACATTCTTTAGAGGATTTGAAAACTTTTATAGTATTTCAAAATATTCCATGGAATTTTAAATTTATTTCAATAATTTAATTCCTTTCAGAAAATTTGAGATATTTTTAAATATTTAAAAAAATTTTACGGCATTTTCGAAAGATTTGTAATATTTTAAGGAATTCAAAAAAATGTTGAGGGTTTGAAAATTTTGAGAGTATTTTAGAATATTCTAAGGAATTTTCAGTTGGTTTCAGTAATTTAACTGATATCAGATGATTTAAAAAGATTCTGAGTCATTTTCGAAAGCTTTAATAAGTTTCAAGTGATTTTAAATATTTCAAAGAACATGAAAGATTTTATGGAATGTTTAAAGATTCGAAGGAATTTGGTATTTATTTCACTAATTTGAACAAATTTCAAAGGATTGGAAATATTATAGGGTGTTTTGGAAGAATCTAAGGCATTTTCAAGAAATTTAATTAACTTTAATGGATTTCGAAAGCTTTTGAAGCATTTGAAATGACGCTTTCCACGTCAAAAAAATCAATCTTGGCAGCCATCTCATCGATTTTAATGAAACGCAGTGTTGTTTTGGTACTTTATGGGTAATGCTTTTTGGCAGAAGGATTTTCAAAAATTTTGAAAATTCTGGGCGTGACGCTATTTTGAAATTTGGGGTGGTTTTTTTTTTAAATTGTTATATTTCCGACAATTTTTTTCGGATTTTAATGAAACTTATAGGCACTTTGTAAAACAAGATGCTGTTTTATATAAAATATGGAACAAAAAAAATTTCGACATTTTCACAAAAAAAAAACTCAAAAAAATTTTTTGATTTCATTTTTGACAAATTTCGCTATTTTTGATTTTTGATTTTTTTTAAAAATAATATTCCTTGTTCCTTTATCTTTCATCTCAAAAAAAAATTTGACGGACACTCATCTGGTTCGCGAGTTATGAATATTTAAAGAACGACATTCCAGTCGAATGCTTGAGCTACGCAGCAGCTAGGCGGGTAGTGCAGACATTGTCATTACACAATGTACCGTTGAAACGCTGCAGTCTCAAGCATTCCTGTTTACTTAGTTACTTTTCTCTCTCGCTTAGAATATTTTCGCTTAGGAGCAGATTTTTGTATCTGAAATATTTTTGATGTTG
>CAKNXH010040812.1:0-13828 GCA_932178445.1 Andricus quercusramuli
GAGTTCCCGATTCCCGAACTTCTCGTATCTTTGGAGTTCGAGTGTACTTTGAATCTTTACAGTCTACATTTTTATAACTGAAGACAGTGACGCCAACTTTGGCATGTTGAGCTACTGCGCTTGCCCGGCGCAGCAGCCCTCATTGGTCGCTGTTGGCGCGCGATTTAAACCGGGTATAATTAACAATTTTTGAAATTAAAGTATATTATTATTGTGAATTGCACATTAATATCAGAAATTACCTAATTTGTAATTTAAGGTTAGAAAAAATAATAATACAAAACCCTTTTTTATCGAAACATAAATTTATCTTTTGAATTCGAAGAAAATATGCTATTATTAACGGAATATACGCGTGAGTATTTTTTTCTAACCTTACATCGCAAATTACGTAATTTATGAGATTAATGTGCAATTTATAATAATTATCTACTATAATTTCAATAATTGGTAATTATACCAGGTTTAAATCGCGCGCCAACAGCGACCAATGAGGGCCGCTGCGCCGGGCAAGCGCAGTAGCTCAACATGCCAAAGTTGGCGTCACTGGTTGCCGCGGAGCGTGGAATCAAGTGACGGAGTGGGGACACACCGACACGCGGCGTTTACGTGTGTCGCTCCCACACGGGAGTCGTGGTGGGGGCCGCCAGCTCCCACGATCTGTGAACACTGGGTGGTATGGCAGTCTACATTTGAGTTTAAACGGTGCTGTTTCTTTTGTGTAGATTTTAAATTCTTTGAGTGTGCTTCTATATTATATATTTTCGTAAAATATCGTAAAAATGTTTGGTATGAGTATGAATATCTTTGCTAATATCGTTGACATTGATTCTTTTCCTAATATTTACGTTACTTTCTTTCGGGTTCGCATTTGAGGGATTTGATTTACAGGCACTGCTCCAAATAGGGGCCGCGTATAATATTATCGGTTTGATAAACGCTTTATAAATAATGATTTTATTTTTAATCGATAATTTGCTTCCTCTATTTATCAGTCTGTAGACGAGTCCTGCGTTATCTATTCTTATTCTAGGTAACATCAATATACTCCTATTTTTCTTAGTGAATATCACAAATTCAGTCTTTGTTGCCTTAATTTTAATTTTCTACATACGGTTTTTTTTATTTGTAGAGGAGGTGAGAATGCATTTACACACTGAGTTGGGACTCAACCTAAAAAACGGTAATACCCACTAAACTCAACTCCCCTCCTTGCCAACCCACGTTCCCGGAATCCACTTTCGCATTGCTTCAGGAACATGGGTTATAGGCATACTGCGCCGTACTTCGGCGTCCCGCTGTGTTGCCAACCTGGACTTCTTTTCCTCCTTTCCACCCAACCAAGATGCACGCATCGTCCTCAGTGGTGTGGTGGTACCACAACCCGGGCTCGTCGGCCTTCGGCATCTTGGTTGGGTGTAATCAGCTATTTGCATCGTTCATCGGGCTTCTCCGAAGAGGCGGCCTCCCTGAACGACGCGCACCGCATTGTACCCGGCAGATGGTCGGTCCGGGTTTTCACTTCTTTACCGGCGCAGAGGTAGCACTGCGGCGTACTTTCGCACGCCGCAGCCCTATGGCCCTCTTTGCCGCACCTCCAGCAGGCCTGGGTCGGGTCTGGACCCCTGCATCCTGCCGCCATATTGCCAAAGCCCAGGCAGCGGAAACACCTTACATACGTCGTCTTCCTCCGCACACGACAGGACAACCACCCCACTTTGAGGTGTCCCGTGTGGAGGAGTCTTACCGCCAGATCCTCTTTCATTTCGACGATAATCCTCAGATTACCTCTGAAGGCCTTCCTCGTCATGTTCACCTTCAACTCTCCAGCTGCTGCTTTTCCGAAATGTTTTCGGACCGCAGCCTCCACATCTTCCTCATCTGTGATCAAGTCGAGGTCCAGGACCTCCACTTCAATGCAGGGAACGAGCTCACGCACGTTGCCCCCATTTCCCACAGCATCCTTGATGGCCGCGGATAGCTTTGATGCGCCATCCGCAGCCGGCCCTACCTCCAAAAGAACCTCTCCCCTTCGGGTCTGCCTGACACCCCTGATTTTTACACCAAGGGTGTCCGGCTTAACCTTTTGTTTGAGGTTCCTGAGAACTTCCGCATTGCTTGAACCCTCGGCCGGTCTTATCAAGACCGCCTCGGGTCGGACTCTCTTCTGCCTCTTTTCCTTAGGTTGGCTGCTGGTGTGGGCACCCCGTCCTCTACTTTTTTTTGGGGTTGAGGCCGTCACCGTCGAGGGACGGGTCCTCATCCGCTTCTTCAGTGGCCTCGAGGGGTCAGCCTCGACGGGACTCAGAGTGGGCTCCCTCTCTCGTTTCTCACGATGAGCAGCGGGAGTTTCCACGGCTTCTTCAGTCCGAGTACCGTCGTGACTGGTCTCTTTGCTCACATTTACCATCTTCTTGTATTTCTTTGCTACCTCCTTTCCTGCATATTTTAGCGTGTCTTGGTAACACGCACCAGCCATGCGTATCTTGTAATCAAGGTTCTGCAGAACATCACTCGCCTTACTCAGTCCATGTCTGATGGGCATGAACATATTCCGCTTCGTGTTGCAGAAATCCTGCATCGTCGCCAATACATCCTTGAGATAATTTACAAGATCTTGACACTCCTTTACGTTTTTTGCCGCCCATATTTGGTCTTGCCTAGCTAGCGTCTTCTGGTAAAAATCAGGGATCTCCACCACTTCATCCAGGTCAGCTCCCAACTCCTCACATATACTTTTATTTGCTGTTTTTAAATCATCCTCCATTTAATTTCCCACGAGTAGCTAGGAAAATGAAGGTCCACCCCCGCAGAGCCCCGCATGCGGGGTAAGGTTAGTGTACTCTAGAAGGCGACCTGGTATCCTAGAGATACCGTTTGGAACACCACACCCCTGGTGCCACGCAGTCTCCGACACGGTGGATTAACGCCTTGACTTGGAGGTTTTTCCTTCGGACCATCACTGGACCCTTACCTGCGACTGTTTATTGAGTATTGTAACCGTATTCAGCAGAAACCCTCGGTACAGGGCCGCAACAGGAAGCGGTCGTGGTTTGTTCTCGGTGTGTCCTTCACCCAGTCTGTTTGGTCCGCGGGGCCTATTGTTAAGCCTGTCCTTATAATTGCCATTTTAATCTCGCTAAGTGTGACTAGATTAACTTCTTGCTTAACTATTGGTTCAATTAATAACTCCGTATATTTGGTATTGACTAGCCAGCCAGTGCCCTCATTTCCCATGTCCTCTGTAAGATGGTGAATCAGCTCATAATGCTCAGCTAAAACATTGGCTTTATCGGAATCTGAAACTGCTAGGCCATTTTTCCCATGAAGTGTGGGGATGAAATTGGACTTTTTCTTTGTAAGGCAATTAGCCATTTTCCAAAGACTATTATCCTTTACTTTAAAGTTTGATAACTTTTCTCCCCAGTTGGAGTTTTCAAATAAAAAATTTCTCTTTTTATTTTATTTGCAAGTTGATTTTTAATTTTACGAATCGCGTCACTACTAGTTCTTTGATAAATTCACCGTAGAGCATTTCTGTTTTTGATTAGTTTTTTTATATAAGACGGAAGAGGTTTGTGAAAAGTCTCTGGTATCTTTCTAGGGATTGATTCGTCAGAGGCATTTTGGATGACACCGATCAGCGAGTCAATACTACTATCTATATCATTAGTAGATTGCAGATTGGAATTTAAAAGTATATTACAGTCCAAACTCCAATCATAGCCGCCCCGAGCATTGCCGCTTGCCCGGTTTATCGCTCGAGCGCTACTCCTACTTTATAGCGTCGCTCACGACCGACGAATTTCATAGCTTACGCCTCGAGGATTGCCGGGAGCGAAACGGCCGAATCTAGAGGTTTTCTTCGGCCAAAATCTTGAAGTTTTTCAGTGAAACAAATTTTTCATTTTGTCATACATATAAAAAATCAATGTAAATCACTTTTGTACACATGTATGTACACTACGTACATGAAACGATTTTCGAGATAGATTTTCAACCTAACCGACGCGCGGCAATGCTCGGAGTTTGTCAGCTGCATTCTTCTCCTCCACGCATTCGAGCGTGAACGCGCTTAGAGTGTGGGTTTAGTGCTTCTTGGAATTATACTGTCCTACAGCCCCGAAAACGGCAATGCTCGGAGTTTGGACTGTATTATTAATACTGTATCGCATTTTTTGCCAGTAAGCTTTTTTATAGTTTAAATATACACGCTTTTGTTCCTGGAAGACCTTTTTAACATTTAGCTTAATTAAGACAGGGTTATGATCTGAGGAGAGGTCATCAATGGCATCTAAATCGATATTGTACGGAATGTTTTTGGTCAGGCCAATGTTCACTACGCTCGGCAAGACATTACTATACGGATACAGCATAAAATTATCAGGCGCCAGAATTAAATACATATTTTTAATCACATTCTGTTGTAGAATTTTTCCATTTGTATTTGCCTTATGACACCTCCAATCTATACTTTTGGAGTTGAAGTCTCCAAATAACAAAACTTTTTGACTACATTTGAATATGAAGTCGAGATCTTCGGTGCTTAATTTAGATTGCGAGGATTATACGCGGATACAATCATAGTATTATCGTCCATATTGACCGCCACAGTTTCTATCGATTTAGTGTGCATGGAAATTTCGGTAAATTTCAAGTCCATTTGTATAAACATGAGGACCCGTCCTCCTTGGCTATTAAATCTATCTTTACGAATGACATTATATGCTGGCACATAAAGTTTAGATTTTGGATTTAATTTAGTTTCATTAAGAAGCATGATATCTATGTTATGATTTTTCATGAAGTCTTTAATTTCTGTTAAATTATTTCTAAATCCATTTGCATTCCAATGGGCCATTTTAATGTCATTAGTAACTAATATAATCGCTGCCATCATGTATGAGATCAGTGAATACAATAAGCCTATCTAAATCATTTTTACATAATAATAGTTTAGATTTTAAGTTTCTTATTATAAGGAATTGAATTTATATTTTCGCGCCACTTTTAAACTCAAAGGAAATTATGTATCCTGAGTTACCGGACGTGTAGTAAGTGTATGAGAATCGTCTTATTTCCGAAAGCGCGGTAAATATATGTCATCACGTGATCTGAATGCGAATATTAATTGGTTGATTATGTAACTAGTCGACAATGAATGAAACGAGCGGGATAATCTTGCCTTTTCGCAAATCAATATCGGTTGCTCGTTTATTTCAATCACGGCTTTCTCAACGATTAAGTGTTCTCTAAGTGCTGAGCAAAGGCACTCTTGTGAAAAGTAAAATGATTTGTGTATTACGTCACAATATAAAGAGCATTGCCAACGCGTCTTTATAGGTAAATTTTTAATTAAAATTTTTAAAGTGTTTTACGCGAAGTGTTTTTATGTCATATATAAATTTCTATCTACAATGTGTCGGAATTGCCATTGGTTACAGCGTGGCGTTTTATTTATCATGTTCAAATTATAATTAATCCTTACTAACGTATTGTATAATTACGAAGGAAAGGATCAGCTTTAAATAACAGAACGGGATCCAGAATTATTAGATCACCGGTTTCTAGTAAAAAAAAGGATCCAAGCTCACCAGCGGAAATTAATGGCGTTTTGTAACATGGATTAGTCCAGATGAGTAAAACTTCGTTATCCTTCTAAATGACGTTGTAAGGTATCGTAAAACGACAATTTGTATTATGAATGTGACTTTTTTTCACAAAATCTTGAGAGAACTATTTATTGTCCCGTGATTACTCCATGACTTGTTTTTATTACTATTTTATTTATTTGCTGATTATATATGGTATGTGTGTGTGTACATGTGTGTGAAAGTATATTTAAGGAAATTTTATGCCTTTAATGACCGATCAAGATGTAAATATAAGAAGGTTAATTTGACTCACCTTATTAAAATATATGTTTTTATGAACATGAGATGTGTGGTATCATTGCGCTGAGTATTTGTTTTTTTTTTAAATAAACTTTATTGATTATCGCTATAATTAATTCTTTTTATTTTCGAATTTGCTATGGGTACATTTACTTCTTTATTTATTTGAACTTTGCTTGGACTTTGAAAATTGTCAAATGAAATTAAAAGATAAATTGAAAGAATATTAAGAACTAAATAAAATTGAATAAATGTATAAGAAAAGATTTCGTTACATTATTATCCTCAGCATCTTACCTATATCACAAATATTATTTAGCTCATTGAGCTCAGTCGTAAGGTCGGAGAAGTCCGCTGCGAAGCGCTGTTTACGTCGTCAATTTTCTCCATAGTTGTGCTTGGCAGCTCCATGTTTAGTAAGCACCTCTGTTGTCCAGGGATCGTAAGCACCTTCGGGGTCGCTGCAGGCCTCATTGATGAAAAATTCGATTGTGTCTTTGGGGGTGGTACCCCTCTGCTAGGAAGTCTGTCAAGCATGGGCTTGGTGAAGGTGAAGGCTTGGTGAAGGTGCTGTACTGGAACGTAGCAGGGGTAAAGAAGAAGGACGAGGAGTTCTGGCGGTATATCCAGGAATTTGATGTTGTTGGACTGGTAGAGACGTGGGTAGAAAGAAAGGAATGGGATAGAATAGACCCAAAGCTACCAAGGGGGTATAGATGGAGACTTCAGGAGGCGGTCTGAGTGAAGAAGAAAGGAAGGGCCAGTGGGGGAATTATAACTGGGGTTAGAGACGGATTAGAGGAAAAAGTTCATGGAAAGGAAGAGGGGGAGGGAGTGCAAATGAGGGAAATAAAAATAGGAGGGACAAAGTGTAAGTTTGTGACAGTGTACAACAAGGATGGGATGGAAAGAATTAAAGAAAGAGTGGAAGACCTGCTGGGCGAAAGAGAAGAGGGTATGGTGGTACTGGGTGGGGACTTTAATGCGAGAATGGGGAGCGAAGGGGGACTTTACAGGGAAGGGGAGACCTTCGAGAGGAAATCGAAGGATAATGTAATAAATAAGGAGGGGGAGATTCTAAGGGACTGGATGGAGGATAGAGGGTGGGCAGTGGCGAATGGTATGGCAAATGGGGACGAAGAGGGAGAATACACATATGTAAGTAAGGTGGGGGTATCGGTGATAGATTATGTGGTCATGAATATGCAAGGATGGGAGGAGACGGAAAAATTCGCAGTAGAGGGGAGGGTGGAATCAGACCATCAGCCATTGGTGGCGGAAGACAAGGCAGGGAAGAAGTCTCGATAGGGGAGAGGGTGACCTGGACGAGGGAGGCGGTGGAGAAGTATCAAGAGGAGCTAGGAAAGGTACGCTTTGGAGGGGAGTCGGTGGAAGAGATATGGGAGGATCTGAAAGAGAAGGTGAAAGGTTGTGTGCAAAAGAAGGTATTTAGAAAGAAGAAGAAAGGAATGGTGAAGCCGTGGTGGGATATGGAATGTAAAAAGATGAAGAGGAAGGTGAAGAGGAAGTACAAGAAGTGGAAAGAGGGTAATGCGAGAAGGGAGGAGTACGTAGAAATGAGGAAGGGGTTTAGATTGGTGTGTAAGAAGAAAGAACAGGAAAAGGAGAAAGATCTGGAAGAGGAGTTAGCAAATGTTAAGACAGAAGGGGACGTCTGGAAGATAATAAATAGGTTTAGGAAGCGTAGGGTGGGGGTTAGCGAGAAGATAGGGAGTGAGGAGTGGAGAGAGTTTTTCAAAGAATCATTCCAGGGCTCGGATTCAAGGAAGAAGGATGGAGGAAGTAGAAGAACGGGGGAGGCAGAGATGGAGGAGTTGAATGACGAAGAGATAGAGAAGCAGATAAGGAAGTTGAAAAGGTCAAAAGCAGCAGGGCTGGATGGGGTAGAGAACGAAGCATGGCTGTTTAGTACACAAGAGGTTAGGGAGAGGCTGAAGGAGGTAGTGAAGAAAGTATGGAGGGGCGAGGGATTCCCAGGAGGGTGGAGAGAAGGGCTAATAGTGCCACTGTATAAGAAAGGGGATAGAGATAGGCAGGAAAATTATAGAGGGATTACGCTAATGAATACGGCGTATAAGGTATACGCGATGGTAGTGGCAGAGAGACTGCGGAAGGATGTCGAGGGGAAAGGAATATTGCCGGAGACGCAGGCGGGATTTAGGGCGGGTAGGAGTACTATCGACAATATCTACGTGATGCAGCACGTGGTGGATAGAGAATTAGCGAAGAAGGGGACGAGAGTGTACGCGTTTTTTGTGGATCTCAAAGCCGCGTTCCCATCGGTGGATAGGGGGAGGTTGTGGGAGGCAATGGAGGATAGGGGAGTAGAGAGAGGCCTAATTGAAAGGGTAAGGGAGATATATGAAGAGACCAAAGACAAGGTAAGAGGAGGAGGGGATTTCCGAGGGATTCTGGATGGATAGGGGTCTAAGGCAAGGGTGTCCACTTAGCCCAACGCTTTTTGCGATTTTAATTGCGGATATGGAAAGTAAGCTGGAGGCCGAAGTGGTAGGAGGAGTAAGGATAGGAGGGGTTAGAATTTGGTCACTAGCGTATGCAGATGACATAGTGTTGCTGGCAACCAGCGAGGAGGCCTCAAAGGAGATGATGAAGAGGTTGAGAAGATACCTGGATGAAAAGGGGTTAGAGCTGAATGCGGAAAAGTCCAAGGTTATGGTGTTCAGAAAAGGAGGGGGAAGGGATAAGGGAAGGGAGTGAAAGTGGAAGGGAAAGGAGGTACAGGAGGTGAAAGAGTTTGTGTACCTGGGCTTCGTGTTTCGAAGGAATGGGGGAGTGGATGGTCACATAAAAGAGAGAGTGAGGAGGGCAAATGTGGTGATGAGGCAGGTGTGGGGGTTGGGAATGAAGTTATTCGCAGATGACTTTGGAAGGAGAATGAAATTGTTTGATTCACTAGTGATGAGTGTGCTATTGTATGGGGTAGAGGTGTGGGGGTGGAAGGAAAGTGAAGAGGTAAATAGAACGCAGGAGGGGTATGTAAAGTGGACCCTGGGGTTGGCAAGGAACACGCCTAATTATATTGTCAGGAGGGAGACGGGGAGAACGAGTGTAGGAATTCTAGCAGGGAGCCGGGCGTGTAAATATGAGGAGAAATTTTTGGAAGAGGGGGGAAGTAGGCTGGTTAGGGAGTGTTGGTGGGAGAAGGAGAACAGGGGAGGGGTGGGAAGATGGAGGCGGAGAGGGAACGGTATTTTAGAATGAATGGATTGCAGGTGGATGAAGTGAGAAGGATGCACGAGGAAGGAAGGAAGGTTTATGAATTGGTTAAGCAAAACAGCATGGAGAGAGAGAAGACAGAAGTGGAAGAGAGAATAAGAGAGTCAAGATTTAACGGGAACTATGTGTGGATTATGCCAAGGGCAAGAGCGCAATATTTGTGTGTGAAAGGAGAGAAAGGAAGTCAGGAACTTATAGCGAGGATGAGGTGTGGGTGTATGGAGGGTTTCAATAGGTTTTGGCTCTCTCGAGAGAAGAGGATGTGTGAACTTTGCGGAAAGGGGGATGCAAGAGTGGAGCACTGGCTGGAGGAGTGCGGGAGGTGGAAAGAAGTGAGATAAGCATGGTGGCATTGTTGCATGAAAAGGGGGAAAAAAGGGCAGTAGCATGGGTGAAGGGAGTGGTGGGTATGATGGAGATGAAGAGAAGGAAGGAGGAAGAGGAGTGGAGAAGGAAAGATTGTAAATAGGAGAGAAAGTAGATATAAGTAAGATGTAAATATTGTAAATAGTAGATAAGTAATAGGTATTAGCTGCGAAAACAGAGGTTGGCAAGCGAGGCAATGCGAAAAAGTAGGGACATGCGAGCGAGGCGAGGCGAAGCGAGGAAGGCAAGGCGATACGAGCGTGTGGCTTAGAGATAAGGAATGGATGGATGTTAGTTCTTAAGGGTTAGTTTTAAGGAAATTCTGTAAAAAATGGATGTGTAAGCAAGTCAATTTTTTAAGGCCAGCAGGCTGAAAAATAAACGTTTATCTATCTACTATCGTACGTATTAACACTTGTTCTTGTTTTTTGGGGAGACTTGGAAGAACACTACGTCTAGTTATGGAGATGTTTTTACGGATGAGTTCCAAGTCATGTGAGGTGATTTCCGATGAAAATTAATTCGTTTTTAATTCAGAATGAATAATTTTTGCTGGTTTAGCACACTCTTTTTCCATAGCTTTTCGTTAAGCGTTGTTATTTACAGCTTGTCTAGAAATATTGAGATCTCTATTATGATTATGATTCAAATCTTTATCAATCACAATATTGCTGTCAACGGTAGAGGTGTGCATTTTTGCAGGACAACCTTTGTTGACACACCTCCAATGCACGTTACCACTTTTGGTAGCATAACCTTTGCGAAACTTATAGTTATCAAAAACCAACAATTTTGCACCCTTTTCACTCAAAATAGAGCGTGCTTCCATAAACAGGTCATCAGAATGTACCCACTTGTCACCCTTATGTATAGTTATAAGTATACAAATTTGGTTTAATTTTTAAGTTTGCATTACTTAGATATTTATTAATCCATTATTTCTACTATAACATAACTTCATTTTTCAAATTCTCAAATTTAATTTTAAAAATATATCTGGCACTGTCTGGAATTTTCCATTCAATTTACAGTGGCCTGGGTTTAAACTGAAAGCATTACATCCGAATATTCTACAGTTTCCGCCCATTTCTCATTAGGATCTAGTGATTTGTTAAAAAATATTATTTATTATTTCAATTCTCAGGCACATTTCAAAAGATGAAGTTAAGATTATTTAATTTTCGGCCAGGTGTAGACTTGGCGCAATTAACCCGTAGGATTAGAGAACCTTTTTCGATCTAGGGATTAGAGGCAGGGCAATTGGCGCAACTAACGGGCGCACTCGAATTGGGCACACGGTCAACCACCCTCAGAATCTAAGACCCGAATTCGGCACAGAGCTGAGACAGGTAGTTTTTGGCTAGCACGAATTGGGCACAAGGGATCTTCCGGTAGGGGAGAAATCTTCTGATGAGACTGCCATACGAAATTGAAAAGTGAGACCCAATAGCAATCTACTAATTTTATAGCAAAAATAATAAACAAAATAAAATTGAGATATTTAAAATAAAATTTTAAAACCTAATATAAATCTAAAAATTCCTGGAAATTTTTCACTTTAAAGTCAAGATGACGAATGAGGTTTCTAAAAAATATCCATTTGGGTGTGTATTAACCCATTAGCGCCTGAATTAATTTAGGGTTTCAGAATAACAAAAGGGATCGTGCCAGTAGAGAAATGTCACGCAGTGTCGATAACGGTCGTGGGAATCCCCCTGAGCTTGCTTGACAAGCTTTAGGTTAGTTCGTGCCATATGGCATCGCTAGGCGCTAATGGGTTAAAATGAGATTAATTTTGAAAAGAGAGCAACGAATTTGACAATAAAAATGTTTCATTCTCATTCAAACATGTGTACAATTAAAAAGCTTGAAACTATATAGTAATAGAATATAGTGCCATGAACTGGATAAGAGAAGCTTTGACTTCATAATACTTAACCATTTTAGGCAAAAAAGGAGAGTATTAGGTGCCAAACTGAAGATAAGACATTCGTTTAAACAATACAGGTATCGTGAAATAGATTAAATGAGGTATTTTTTTACTAATAATATTTTACAGAATCAGTGTACTTTTATCCAGATGAGGGTCTTGGACCTCGATCTAGAATCTTGAAATGTACAGTAGTGACAGTGTTAATTTGTAGATATTTATATTAATATGAACAATATTTTTAATTATTTAGACTGAAATATGTTGGCTCTAACCTCTGCCGTATTTACCATTATTATTAGGTAGGCAAGGTACTGTGGACATTTTTATTCAAGTGTCATGCGAATACAAGGAATAAAAAAACAATTTAAAAAAATGTTATCTCAGTAAAAATTGAAAAATAATTAGAATACAAAGTTACTTTACTTTCCAGAGAACGCATGTTAAAACTTTTCAAATTCAATAATAAAATAAATTTAATAATAATTCAATTACGATATTGTTCAGTTTTGGACTCTATAAATTTTTGCTTTTTCACCACGTCTTTTCTCTTAGCTTCGACATCATTTAACCTATTTCCAGTGATGGTGCTGGATGTGATGTTTGGATGTGGTGACACACAGGCGTAATTGTTCTCTGGTCCTGTGCCCATCTCGGTCATCGCCCGACTCGCATTTTTGTACCTGCTTAGTATACCCCCACCATTGCCCTACGCGAGTTACCCCTAACTTGCTTTTGCCAAGCACATCTGACCCATCTGACGTCGGATTAGGATTAGAGGCGAACATACCTGGATCTTGAAATGAGTATCCATTGTACTTATACTCCCTTTGTATGCAATACTCATTCATAGATTGTCTATATATTACTCTAATTTCGAAGGCTTAGAACTTAAATTTATTCAGTTTTGAAGATTTTTAAATTCCTTGAATATTTTTAAATTAATATTTAACTATGATCGATTGTTTCAAAAAATATTTATCAATACATTTTTATTAATATTTGTGACTAACTTAGACTTTCAACTTAATCTCAATCTATTTGAATGGAAGGCACAAATTCGTTGTACATCAACTTCCGAAATATTTGGAAATTGTTCATCTAATCTGTTAGTGAGAATATAAATTGTTATATTTTACCAAATGTTATCAAACATATATTATTTATAGAAATATTTGCAGCAATTTATGTATTTTGTTTGAAATTCGTCTGTTTGGTTGAAAAAATTAATGTTGTTAAAAATTAATTTTCTTTTGATTTGAATTTTTTTTTAATTGAAAATTTAATGCTGTTTTCTAATAACCAACAAAGTAGTTTAACTTTCAAGCAAGTAGTTGAATTTTCAATGAAAAAACATGAGTTCTCAACGAAAAATGTAATAGTTGATATTTTAAGCAAGAACATATTTTTATTTTAAATCAAAAACAGCTGAATTGAATAAAAAATGACTAATTTTTTAATAAAACAGTAAAATCTCAATCGAAGCAAATGAATTTTCAACCGAACAGTTATTTGCATTTTTAATCAAAAGATAAGCTTTTCATAAAATAGTTGAATTTTCAACCAAATAATTATATTTTCAACCAAAAAGATGAAGTCTTACCAAAAGACATTGATTTTTAAACCAAATACTTGAATTTTCAGCTAAAAATGGAATCGTTACATTTTCTGCTAAAAAAATAATTTTCAACATATAAAAATTAATTTTCAACTATTCTTATTTAACCAAAAAAGACAAATGTTTAAAAAAATCGAATTTGAGGACAAAGTTATCTTTTCAACCAAAAGGTGAATTTCACATAAAAAACAGAATTTTTAACAGAGTATTGCAACTTTCAACCTCAAAAAGGTAAATTTTCAACAAAAACTATTAATTTTCCACCAAGAAATTTAATTTTCTACAAAAAAAGAACAATTTTTAACAAAATGCATGAATTCTTAACAAAATTCTTGAATTTGCAGCCAAAAAGACAAATTATCTACAAAGCAATTGAATTTTCAACCCGAAAATATGATTTTTTAACAAAAAAATTTATTCTTCACCGAAGAGTTGAATTTTTAACCAAATAGTTAATTTTTAATCAAACAGTTAAATTTTACACCAAAATTTATGAATTTTTAGCAAAAAAATTAATTTTCAACCAAATAGTTACATTGTCAACCAAACAGTCAACCTTCATTAAAAATAAAAATCAAATTTTCAAGAAAGTCCTTCAAGTTTTACCCGCGCAAATGAATTTTCAATTAAATAGGTCAGCTTTCAACATTATAGTTAAACTTTGAACCAAAAAGATGAATTTTCAAATAAAAATATAAATCTCCAACAAAAAATTGTTTCTTAACAAAGTGTTTCTATCAAAATTTTTAAACAAAATAGTCG
>CAKNXH010040824.1:12016-29292 GCA_932178445.1 Andricus quercusramuli
TTTGAGTAAATAAAATAAATTTTCAACCAAACAAATGAATTCTCAATCAAAAAGATTAAATGTCTATAAAAAAAATTCCACAAAATATTTAGTTAAATTTGTAATTTAAAAAATTGATTTTCGATTTTTAAAAAACAAACTAATTTTCAAACAAAGAAATAAATTTTCAACCAAAACGATCAATTTTCTACCAAAAAATAATGATTTTTAACAAAATACATGAATCTTTTAACCAAATATATTAGTTTTTAATGGAATTTTCAACAAAAAAAGTGAATTAGTCATCAAAAAGATTAATTCTCAACCACAAAATGCTAAGTTTTAACAAAATACAGAAATTTTCAAACAAATAGTTGAATTTTCAACTGAAGAAGATTGATGTTCAACCAAACATTAAATAACATTAAATAAACGTTTTCAGTTGAAAAAATTAATGTTCAATAGAAAAAAAAATTTTTTAAAGCAAAAGAATGAATTTTTAACTTAAAAAATTAATTTTTTACTAAAGAAAGATTAATTGTTATTAAATTGTAATAATTGCATAAAATATGAATTTTTAACTAAAGAAGATAAATCTTCACTCAAACATAGAACAGTTAAATTTTCAGTTGAAACCATATAGAGCAATTAAATGATGAGAAAAACTTATTTTGAAGAATTTAAAAAAAAAGAAGCTTTTTAATAAGTTTGAAAGATTCTGAGATTAAACTTTTTTGAAGATTTCTGGGAAATTTTAAAAGAGTTTGCTTTAATTTTCAAAGAATAATTTTAGGTTTCGAAGATTTCAAAATATCTGGAAAAAAAATATGGAGGACTTTCAGACAATTCTTTTAATTTTTCAGAAATAAAAAAAATGTAGGTAAACGCAATTGTTTGGGGCGTGAATGGAATTAAAAAAATATTTTTAGGATTCATGGGAAAAATTCAAATAAGTTTTTCTCAAAGAATTCCAAGAGCAAATTGAAAACGATTTTAAAATATTTTACATTATTTCCTACCATTTTAAAAAGAGTGTAAAACATTTTACAGCAAAATTTTGCAATGGTACATAATTTTGGAAATTTTTTTATGATTTTTTATTTTCAAAAGTGAGTTTTAACAGAAAATTGAAAAAGATTTCAAAACATTTTAAAAGATTTCCTTAAATTTCGAGACAGAGTAGAAGACTTTAAAGCAAAATGTTTCAATTTGGTAAGATTAAACAAATAAAAAAATCGAGTAAATTCAAGAAATAGTTAGAAGATATGAAGACATTGAAACAGAATTTTGAACTGTAAAAGATTTTAAAAAATGCAGACTTTTTTCTTAATTTTAAGGCAATTTTTAACACTTTTAATGATTTTTCAAATTTTTAAGAAAAATTCGAGTCAGTTAAAAATACTCTTGAGAATTCAGGCGGTTTTAAACAAAATAAAAATATTTTAAAACTTGGAAGCATTTCAGGAAATTGATCAAATATTTTTTATTTCTTCCAAACTTCTAAAAGTCATAATATTTTGTAAAATCCCGTAAAATAATTTTTTTTCAATTTTCTAGATTCTTCTTTCACGCATCTGAAATATTCAAAAACAATTGCTAATTTTCTTAAAATAGTTAGGAAAATTTGAAAGATTTTAAGGCAACTTATTTTACATTTTGAATGATTTTTCGAAATTTCAAGAAAAATTCAAGTCGAATTTCAAAGAAATTTTACGATAATTCTAAATCAGCTGGAAATATTCTTAAGAATTCAGGAGGTTTTAAATAGATTTGAAATATTTTAAAACTTGGAAGCATTTCCGAAAATTGATCAAAAATTTTTTATTTCTTCCAAACTTCTAAAAGTCCTAAATATCTTCAAAAAGGCTGGAATTTTTCCTAATATTTCGTAAAATCACGTAGAATAGTTTTTTTTTAAACTCCTAGATTATTTTTTGACACATCTGAAATATTCAAAAATCTTTTCTAATTTTCTTAAAATTTCTAGGAGAATTTAAAAGATTTTAGGGCAATAAATTTTACATTTTAAATGATTTTTCGAAATTTTCCAAAGAATTCGAGTTAGCTAACAATATTTTTAGGAATTTAAGAGGTTTTGAATGGACTTAATGTATTTTAAAACTTGGAAGCATTTCCGAAAATTCATGTAATATTTTTTATTTCTTCCAACCGTCTATAAGTCCTAAATCTCTTTTGAAAAGGCCCGAATTTTTCCTAATATTTTGTAAAATCCTGTAAAATAAATTTTTTTGTATCTTCTAGATTCTTTTTTAAAACATCTGAAATATTCAAAAACCTTCCCTAATTTTCTCAATAATTCATCGAATTTAAAAATATTTTGAAGGATTTCCTATGATACTAAAGTATTTTCACGAATTTTGAAGTATTCCAGGGGATTCCGATGGGATTTCAAAGGTTTAAAGAAATTTTATAAAATTTCATGGGATTTAAAAACATTGCAGAAAAGATTTTGAACGATTTGAAGGGATTTTAAGAGATTTAAAGGGTTTTCGATGATTTCGCGGGATTTAAAGAGATTTCAAATCATTCATTCGTAATCGCAAAGAATTTTATGGCATTTCTACACTTTTTGAAATATTTCAAAGGAATATTCACGTCATAAAAAATTGTTAAGAGCTTTACAAAATTTTCAAAAGAATTCAGAGGATTTCAAAGAATTTTAAGGGATACGGAAGTGTTTTTACGAATTTTGAAGGATTTCAGGGGATTTTAATAGGATTTTATAAGATTTGAAAACATTTCACGGCATCTCAAAATATTTAAAAACAGATTTTGAAGTATTTTAACGGATTCTAAGAGCAATTCGAAGATTTCATGGATTTCAAAAGGATTTTAAAAGATTTCAAAACATTCTGAAATATATTCGCGGTTTTAATAACAGAAAAAAATTCCCGGCCATTTCCCGAGTTTTCCCGGTTCGATAATATTATTCACGGTCAATGAAAGTAAAAAATTCGAACTCGAAAGCCAAAAAATTTCCATTTGAAGTAAAAAAACTGAGCTGCAAAAAATTTTAAACAATTTCAAGCTAGAAATATTAAAAATTGAATAATTATATTATTTTTATAAACTGCTTCTTAAATAAAGAAATGTCGTTACATATTTTTTAAAATTTTTAATTTTTTCAGAACGTCGAAACATCTTTTAAAATGATTTTAAAATTAAAAATATTTCCTTAAAATCTTCCAGAATCATTTTTGACATTCTCGGAAATCTTTTTTAATCTTTTAAAATATTCTCTTTAAATTAATTTTTGATAAAAAGTCTTTTTCAATTTTCCTAGAAATCTGAAGAAAATGTTTTTTATTCTCTTAAAGCCTTTCACAATTCTTGAAAATCTTCTACATTTTTTGTTCGAAATCTGCACAAATCTATATTTTACTTTAAATTAGGCCGTGGGCTATTTCCAACGAAATTTTTGTACGAATAGTCAAATTTTGTCGGTATACGTAGACACTTAGTTTAAATTATTTGAAATCATTTCAAAATTTTAATTAATTTTTAATCTTTTCAGACCTTCTAAATATCTCTTCAACTTACACAAATTTCTTCTAGGAATAACAGGCGTTCAATATTTATTATACATCGAAATAAAAAAAATTTACTTGTAAATCAAAATTTTTTAAATAGAACAATTAAAATTGTATTGTTTGAAGTTTAGTTTTTTCTTAGTTCTAAACATTTGATTTATTATTACTGATTTTAAATGACCAGTCAAATATTTCTAAATAAGCAATTGTTCTTTTGCTTAATTAAAACATTTCAAATTGTAGACTAAAACAATATTTTTAATTTAATATAATATGTAATTATGAATATATTGTTTTGAAGTTATTAAAAAAATTTTGATAGTTTATAAAGTTTTAATTTGGCGTTTAAATTTGTTTAACTACTAAGACTTTCCAATTTAAACAGTTTAATCTTTGAGCTTCAAATCTGGACATTCTTAAATTTTGATCTGATTTCGAATCGTCTTGTAAAATAAATTATTAATCACTTGTTAATCCTTAATGTACAGTTAATTTTTAAAATCATAATTTATATTCGCAGTTGATCAACTTTTGTTGATCAAAATTGTCGATTTTAAACGCTTCTAATTTTTAATTTTTCAATTCTTTCAAACTGCATTTTATAATTCTTTAAATGAAAAATGTACGCTTAAAAATTAAAATCTAAAATGAAAAATTTTTAAGAAAAAGATTTTGGAATTACGGATTGTAAACTGAACGACATAAATAAAAAAGGTAAAAATTCTAATAATTATTTTAAAAACGGATAAAATCAAACTTGGACAGATTTTTTGTTCTAAAAATTTGTAAAATGCCCGGTCAAAAAATAATTTCACTGTCATTTCCCTAGTTAATGGACGCTCCCTTAGATTCTTATCATTATGGGTTCGAAATGCAAAAAAATACACTAATATAGGATGAATCTTCTTTTTTATTAAGAGATAAGAGATGTTAAATAGATGACACATGAGTGAAAATAATCTCCACACAAACGAAGACTGGCCATCGACGGAAAACGCAGGCTAAATTAAAAAGTTAGAAATAACATTAAAAACTCTTTGAATCAAACGACTTAGAACTTAATAATGCAATAAAAAAAAGGCGTTTCATAAGAATTATTTAGTCCTTTCTTTGCTAATCTAATCTTGATTTTCTTACGTGACTCGCATATGCCAAGACGAAGAACATTCACACAATTCGGCAACAATCAATCAATCAATTGATCAATTAATTCAGCTCAACGATCGATATATCCTGGACACGATTTTTGACCTTTGCTCGATTCGAAACAAGAATTGATAAAACGCAGGACAAAATCAAGATGCGATAAATTTCTTGAGGTTGAAATACGTTTTAAAAATGCGTCGATAAAGTCGATGAAATGCAGAGGAAGACGCTTAAAAAATGCACGTTTTCAAGAGATTTAAATTCCCGCTACTTAATAGTTAATTTAAAAAAAAATCCTCCTGCGAGATATTCTGTAAACTAAAATTTCTACCGAAATTCAGTCTAAAGTTTTTCGGTTCAAAACCGATTAACATTACATATTGAAATTGTGCGAGGAACAAAAGTTCCGTATCGAAATCGTGTGAATTTTACAATCTCTATTTTTTTCCCAATTCTTCGTACAAATATTATTCAATTCAATGTCTCCTAGAAGCCACTTTGTGTGCACTATTCGACTTTTTTTTCTATTAAAAAAAAGGAAGAAAACAATTCCGTGGCGAAAAGGTCTTCATCTCTAAAAATCGCGAGTCTGGACAAAAGTCCGATTACGATAGAAAATTGTGTAAATGTATAAAAGTGCGGGAAGAGAAAAGTGAAACTTTTGTCAGACCGCATTGAACACCTTTTACCTTTAGTTTATATGTAGTACTCTGCCTTGTGCGAGCAATTTAGGCGGAATACTAAAAGTACTCCGCCCTTTTCGAGAAATTTAGGCGGAATACTAAAAGTACTCCGCCCTTTTCGAGAAATTTAGGCGTAATACCTCGTGTACATTTTGATAAAAACCTTTGCGAGCAGTCGTAAGTAAACTACTTAATCTCAGTTCAACTTCTTTCTATTCTGCTTAAAACGATCCTATTCTCTTTCATGCTAGTCATGATCAAAAGTGACTTTTTCAAAGTGCTACACTTGATATAAACATTGCCTAGCTTAGCTGTACGATTTCAGAAGTTTTTTTTTTATTGCAACACAGCAAATCAGGAACAAGGTGTGTTGATTATAGCACAAAATTTTTTAAATTACAAAATTCAGTAGCGAATCTATCGCAAAAAAATCGCAATTCCATACTTAAAGAGACCGAATCAGCCCCCTTCGTTTCGTAATCCTAGGGCCTTCACGAGCTTCCTCGTAAGGCTTTACTTGAAATGAAAATAAATTACGTACCATCAGAGGATGGTTTCGAGGTTATCGTATCGCTAATTAATTGTAAAATTAGTGTCGGATTTTTAGACTACAATGCAGGAAATTCCGAACTTAGCCGAGTGAATCGACAGCGATCGTGGAGAGGCCCTTGGGACTTACAGTCGTTTTGAATTGTTCTGGTACGGGATACTCGGTCTGTGGAAAAATTTTCAGAAATTAGTAAATTTCTTCCTCTTTTTTTTATTATTACTTTTTTGGTCGATTTAAATTAAGTTACAGGCCTCGGACAAACTTCAGAGATAAAAAAAGAGTGTAAATAGTGTCACAAATTTGAAATGCCAAAAATAAAAAATTTATAGTCCGAAATAAATAAGTGGGTAATGGAAAATTAACTTTATAATAGAAATAATATATTAAATGTATTAAAAATGAACTTCAATGTTTGTTTAAAATTTTATTCTCGAGTATTTAAATTATCGTAATTCCTATTAATTTATTTTTGGTTGGAAGTTCATTTTTTTCGGTTGAAAAGTCTACTCTTAAATGCTTGGTCAAGGATTCGTCTTTTTTGGTTGAAATTTTTATTGTTTGGTTCAAAAATTGAATTATTTTGTTAAAAATTCAATAACCTTGTTAAAACTTAATACTTCTTGGGTGAAAATTCAACTGTTTTGATGAGAATTCGTCTTTTTGATTTAAAAGTTCAACCATTTATTTGATCCTTTTTTCCTTTCTTGACTAACAAAGTGTTTTTGCTAAAAAATTCAACTATTTTGTTGATCACTCATCTTTTTAGTTTGAAAATTAATTTGTTTCTATAGAAATTTCACCTTTTTTGCTAAAAATGCAACTGTCTGGTTAAAAATTAATCTGGTTCGTTAAAAAATGAAATTTATTTTTTGAAAATCTAACTTTTTTGTAGAAAATTCGTCTTTTTTGGTATACTATAAATTTTTTGGTTAAAAATGCTACTGTTCGGTTGAAAATTAATCAGTTTTAGTAAAGGATTAAAGTATTCTCTTGAGAATTCAATTATTTTCATGAAAATTCGTCTTTTTGGCTGGACAATTCAAAATTTGTTTGAACCCTTTTTTCTTTCTTGGTTATCCAATTTTTTTTTTGGATAAAAATGCAACTATTTGATACAAAATTCAACAGTTTTGGAGAAAAATTGTCTTGAAAATTCGTCTTTTTTGTAAAATATTAATTTTTCAGGTTAAAAATGCAACTGTGTGGTTGAAAATTAGTTTGTTTTAGTTGGGGATTCAAGTATTTTAATGAAAAATCGTTTTAATTCGTTAAGTCCAACTGTTTTTAATTGTAATTAAAATCTTTTTATGTTGAAATATCCTCCAGTGTCTACTTGAAATTTTATTCTACATTCAATAAATTATCGTAATTCCTATTTATGCATTTTTGGTTGAAAGTTCATTGTTTTCGGTTGAAAAGTCTACTCTTGAATTTTTGGCTAAGAATTCATCTTTTTGGTTAAAATTTTTATTGTCTGTTTCAAGATTGAATTCTTTTGTTGAAAATTCAATAACTTTGTTAAAAAGTTATACTTCTTGGGTGAAAATTCAACTTTTTAAATGAAAATTCGTCTTTTTGACTTAAAAATTCAACAATTTTTATGAAAAATCGTTTTTATTGGTTAAATCCAACTGTTTTTAATTGCAATTAAAATCTTTTTATGTTGAAATATCCTCCAACGTTTATTTGAAATGTTATTCTTTAGTCTATAAATTATCGTAATTCCTATTAATTTATTTTTGGTTGAAAGTTCATTTTTTTCGGTTGAAAAGTCTACTCTTGAATTTTTGGCTAAGAATTAATCTTTTTTTGTTAAAATTTTTATTGTTTGTTTCAAAATTGAATTCTTTTGTTGAAAATTCAAGAACTTTGTTAAAAAGTTATACTTCTTGGGTGAAAATTCAACTGTTTCTATGAAAATTCGTCTTTTTCACTTAAAAGTTCAACAATTTATTTGATCCTTTTTTCTTTCTAATTTTTTTGGTTTGAAAATTAATTTGTTTCCATAGAAATTTAAACTTTTTTGGTGAAAATGCAACTGTCTGGGTAAAAATTAATCTTTTTCGTTTAAAAATTAACATTATTTTTTGAAAATGTAACTGTTTTGTAGAAAATTCGTACTTTCGGTTTAAAAATTTATGTATTTTGTTGAAAATTCGTCTTTCTTGGTAAAATATCAATTTTTTGGTTAAAAATGCTATTGTTTGGTTGAAAATTAATCAGGTTTAGTCGAGGATTAAAGTATTTTCTTGAAAATTTAATTATTTTAATGCAAATTCGTCTTTATGGCTTGACAATTCAACAATTCGATTAAACTATTTTTTCTTTCTTGGTTAAGCAATGTTCTTCTGTTTGAAAATTCAACTATTTGATACAAAATTCAATAGTTTTGAAGAAAAATTGCCTTGAAAACTTCTTTTTTGTAGAATATCAATTTTTCTAGTTAAAAATGCACTTCTGTGGTTAAAAAATAGTATGTTTTAGTTGGGGATTCAAGTATTTTCACGCAAAATCGTTTTTATTGGTTAAATTCAACAGTTGTTAATTTTAATAAAAATCTTTTCGCGTTGAAATATATACTAAATTTTTCGTTAAAAATGATATTTTAAGGTAGGAAATACTTTCTTAAAATTTCATTTTTTGGTTGAAAAATAACAATTTTAGCTGAAAATTCTTTTTTTTTTTTGAAAATTCAATAATTTTGTTTAACAGTAATACTTCTTGGTTGAAAATTCAACTATTTTGATGAAAATTCCTCTATTTGCCTAAAAAATTAAACAATTTGATTGATATTTTTTTCTTTCTTGACTAACAAAGTTTTTCTTTGTCAAAAATTTAACTATTTTGTTGCTCTTTTATCTTCCTATTTTGAAAATTCATCTCTTCCTGTAGAAATTTCACATTTTTTAGTAAAAATTCAAACGTCAGGTTAAAAATTAATCTGTTTTGTTTGAAAACTAACTTTATTGTTGAAAATTTAAATGTTTTGTAGACAATTCCTACTTTCGGTTCGATAATTTACGTATTTTTTTGAAAATTTGTCTTTTTTGGTGAAGTATAAATTTTTCGGTTGAAAATGCTACTGTTTGGTTGAAAATTAATCCGTTTTAGTCAAGGATTAATTAAAGTATTTTCTTGAAAATTCGTTTTGGTTAGTTAAGTCCAACTGTTTTTAATTTTTAATTAAAATATTTTGTTGTTGAGATAACAACTACTACATTTTTTTGTTGAGAATGATCTTTTTAGGTAGAAAATCTTTCTTTCTGGCTTAAAAATTCAACAATTGAAAAGAAAATTCAACTGTTTGGTACAAAATTTAACTACATTTTTGGTCATAAATTAATATTCTTGTTAAAAATTCAGCTTTTTGGTTAAAAATGTATGTATCTTGTTGAGAATTAATCTTCTGTGTTGAAATTTAAGTATTTGGTTGAAAACGTTACTATTTGATTGAAAATTCAACTGTTTAGTATAAATATTTTTTTGTTTTAAAAATGCAATTGTTTGGTTAAAAATTATTCTGTTTTGATTAAAGATTCAAATATTTTTCTGAAAATTCGTCCTTTTTGGTTCAATTTAACCGTTTTTGATTTAAATTAAAATCTTTTCTTGCTTTGACAATTGTCCGGCACGTTGTGATTCCTTGAAACAATGGACATATTATTTTAGACAATCTGCAAAGAAGTTTAAAAATATTTTTCAAAAAAAGTAATGAAATAGTAGCTCAATTGTGAGAAAAAAGTGCCTTTAGTGCCATTTTTTCGAAATAAATAGTAGTAAAATAGTTTAATATTTCAAAAAAATGCGAAATAGTATCAATAGTGTAGTGAGTTCGAGGCCTGAGTGCCGTCCAAATTTATTCGTTAGATTTTCTGTTTTTTAGAAGAAAAAACATTCTCAAAAAGAATTTCGTGGTTAAATTTTAATGTTGGACGTTAAGGTGAAATTTAAATGTTTATTCATTTTGAATTCAATTTTTGAAAATTAAATCAGTAAAGAATAATCAAAATGTGCAAATCTATAAAAATAAATTGTAGAAAAACAACTTACGTAATCGCCATTTCCTTTAGGAACCATTACATTCATTTCACTTGATTTACTAGAAATAATTTCCACGGCCAGCGATTCGGGACTTAAATACATCTGGCAACCGTCTGTCTTATCGACGGAAATCGTCGGCACCTTTCCAAGTACCTGAAACATTTAAAAAATCCAATATTTTAACATAAAAATATATCAACCTCAATTTTAATAGCGTTTCTAATAACAGAGACTTCACAGTAAGCCCAAACAATATTTTAGGGGAAATATGGGACTTTTAAGGGACTCTAGAAATTACATAAATTACAAATTTTGAATAAAAATATAAAATTTGTATTAATATAATATAAGATTTTTGTATTTCATAATATCTACTGTCTAAAATAATAGAAAAGGAAAGCAAGGACCATTTTGATAATAATACGTGAAAATTGATACCTCTTCAGATACCGGTTTCCGGTAAAAAAATGAGAATAAAACAAAAAATGGTGAATTTAATGACTCTGATAATCTGAAAAATCTTAGGATTTCTTAAATTCAAAATAACAATTTTCGACGAAAAGTATTAACATAAAATAACAAAAAAATGTTTAAGATTGTAAAGGTTTTTTGAAATCTATATTGATATTTCCGGTGAAAACCGCTATAGCTTAACTTACAACTATATAAAAAAATTTAAACTTTAAAATCTAATTATTTTTTTCCTAAAAATACCGATTTCCGGTGCAAAACACCAATACATAAAATTGATAAAAAGTTGTGTGTTCTTTGAAATGTTTGAAATATACTTTTTTTTAAATTAAAAATACCAATTTTCGACGAAAAACACTTACATAATCGAAAATTGTTAAAAGAATCTAATTCTTGTTCAAATCATAAAGATTTTTGTTTGAAAATACTAATTTTCTATGTAAAACAACAACGTAACTTAAGATTGCTAAAAAATTATTAATCTTTTTTCAAATCTAATGATAAATGAATAAAAATTATAATTTCAGACAAAAAACTCAAAGCTAATCGAAAACTGTTTAAGCTTATCAAATAAATCATTAGATTTAAATCTAAAGATCTTTTTTAAAACAAACTTCAGCCAAACAAAACCTAAAATCGTTGGAAAATTATAAATATTTTGTATTAGGAATATCAATAATTTAAAACGAAAAACACTGACACAGCATGACAGAACTATTTAGTTGAAAACTTTTAGAAACGCAAGAAATATAGACTAAAAATGTAGTTCGAAAATTCAACTATTAGGTTAAAATTGATGTATTTTGATGAAAACTCGTCTTTTCTGGTGAAAAATGTATTTTCTTGGTTGAAAATTCATCTATTTTTTTGATAATGTATGTATTTTATTGAAAATTCGTCTTTTTTAGTTGAAAATCCATTTTTTGTTTGTTAAAAATGAAACTATTAGATGTATTTTGTTGAAAACTCGTCTTTTATGGTAGAAAATTAATTTTCTTGGTTGAAAATCCATTTTTTTGTTAAAAAAGAAGATATTCGATATTTTTTGACAATGCATATTTTTAGGTTGAAAATTCCACTTCTGGGTTGAAAGTTAAACTGCTTCCTTAAAAGTTCATTTTTTGAATTGAAGATTCATAATTTTAGTTGACATTTGTTTTATTTTGTCGTTGAAAATTAATTTTTTAAACTGAAAATTGAACTATTTTGTTGAAAATTTAACTGTTCTGTAAATCTCTTAAATACAAATTTAACTACTCCACTTTTGGTTGAAAACAGTCACTTTTTAAGATAAAGTCACTATAGTCATTTTTTTATGTTAGCTGCTACTGCATACAGGTCTAAAACCTATTTCTGAATTTTTTTGAACTCTTTTGAAATATTTTAGGGTGTTATAAACAATTTCCAATATTTTGAACAGATTTTTATAATTTGAAGGGATTTCAAAGGATTAAAAATTTTTTTAAGTATTTTTAAAATTACTGAGGAATTTTCAAAAGCTTTAAAATGTTTCAAGAGATTTTAAAAAATTTCAAAGGATTTCAAGTATTTTAGGGCATTTAAAAATATTGAAAGGATCTTTAACAGATTTCAATAATTTGAAGACATTCCGATGGATTTGAGAAATTTTAGGGTATTTAAAAAAATTCCAAGGAATTTTCAAGAGCTTTATAAAGTTTCGAGTGATTTCAAAATTTTTTTAATAATTTCGGCTATTTAAAAAAAAAATAGGGTATTTTTTAAATCCCCAGGAATTTCTAAAAGCTTTAAAAAGTTTCAAGGGATGTTAAAAGATTTCAAAGGCTTTAAAATATTTTTGAGTATTCCAAAAGAATTTCAAAGAATTTCAGGGAATTTTGAAAATATCCGAGTAATTTTTAAGAGCTTTAAAAAGTTTCAACGGATTTCAAAAGATTCCAAAGGAATTAAAATATTTTAGAAGATTCCAACGCACTTTCAGGAGATTTAAAAAGTTTCAAGGGATTTCAAAAGCTTTTAAATATTTTCGAGTATTCTAAAATAATTTGAAAAGTATCCGAGTGATTTTCAAGAGCTTCAAAAAGAAGTTTCAAGGGAATTGAGGAATTTTGTAGGATTTCAAAGAATTAAAAATATTTCAAGATATTTTCAAAGATTTTAAAGAATTTGAAAGAGTTTAGAATATTTTGAAAGATTCCAAGAAATTAATTAAAGATTTTAGGTCATTGTACAAAATTGCAAGTAATTTTCAGAAACTTTACAAAATTGTACGGGATTCCAAAAACTTTCACAGGATTTGAAATATCTTAGGGTTTTAAAATTCTAAGTAATTTTCAAGAGCTTTGAAAATTTCAAGGAATTTCAGAAGATATTACAGATTTGAAATATCTCAGGGGAATTTTAATAAACTTCAATGGATTGGCAATGATTCCAAAGGACTTTAAAGATTTCAGGGTATTTTTAAAAATTCCAAGTAATTTTTACAGGGTGTCTACTCAAATCCTGGAAAGAAATTCCCTGACAATTCCAGATTTTTTCCAGGTATAATTTTTCACAGCATGTAGCCATTCAAATATTTCGCATATTTTAAAACAATCGACTCGGATATGTATACAGTTTTGCGAATTTATTGTAAATAATGTTTTTTTTTTCAGTTTCTAGGAATTCAATTAATATTACAAGATATTCTTCAATATTTTAGCGCGATCGACTAATTAAATAATACTAAAAACATAATTAATGATTTCTGGAATTTTTCTCTTAAAGTCCATGAATTTGAATAATAATTCAAATGAATTTTTATTTTATATACTTATACTTAAAATGCAGTGCATATTTTGGTAACTGAAAAAGATCAATTTTCTAACAAATAGCTGAATTTTGAACAAAAAAAGATCAATTTTCAACAAAAATGAAAAAGTTAAATTTTCAGTAAAAAAAATGAATTTTCCAGAAAAAAAACAGACTTATTTAAAAAACCAATTTAATTTAATTTTCAAACAAGTAGTTTTATTTTCAAGCAAAAAGATAAATTTTCAACTAAAATGATGAATACTTAGCTGGAATACTTGAATTTTAAACCAAGAAAATGAATTTTCTACCACAAAGACGATTTTTCAACAAAATACATGAATTTTCAACTGAAATGATTAATTTTCTACCAAAAACGCGATTTTTCAACAAAAATACATCAGTTCACAATTGAACAGTTGAATTTTCAACTAAAAAAGATCAATTTTCAAACAAATAGCTGAATATTGAACTAAAAACGATCAGTTTTCAAACAAAAATGAAATAGTTAAATTTTCATTTAAAGGAAATTAATTTTCCACACAAAACAAATTATTTTAAAAACAAATTCAATTTAACTTTCAACCAAGTAGTTTTATTTTTAAGAAAAAGCTAAATTTTCAACTAAAATGATGAATACTTAGCTGGAATACATGAATTGTAAACCAAGAAAATGAATTTTCTACGACAAAAGCGATTTTTCAACAAAATACATGAATTTTTAACGGAAATGATCAATCTTTAACTGGAATAGTTGATTTTTTACCAAAAAAGAAGAATTTTCAACCAAGAAGATTAATTTTTACTAAATAAGACGAATTTTCAATAAAATACATGAATTTTCAATTGAAAAGATAAATTGTCAATCAACAATTGAATAGTTAAGCTTTCACTTAAAAATTAATGTTTAACATTAAATTACAAACTACAAGATTAATTTTCAATGCATGAGATTAATTTCCACTAAAGAAGTGAACATTTTCTAAAAAATAATAAATAACAAAATAATAATAGAATGAAAAAATAATAAAAATAGTAAAAAAGATAATTTTTCAACTAAGTATTGAATAATAAAATTTTCAATAACAAAAATAATTTTGAACAAGAAAAAAACAAATAAATTTTCAACAAAACAGTTAAAGTTGCAACAGGAATAGTTAAATTTTCAATAAAAAAATTAATTTCCAGCCAAAGAAAAAACGAATTTTCAACAAAATAGCTCATTTTTCAACCAAGGAGATGAACTTTCAATTAAAATGATGAATCTTTAAAACAAAAAATTAATTTTTAACAAAAGGGTAACTCTCAACCAAGTAATTAAATCTTCTTACGGAAAATATGAACTCGGAACGAAAAATGTGGCAGCTGATATTTCAAACAGAAAAGATTACAATTTTCAATAAAAAAATAATGGAATTCAACCAAAAAGATCGAATTTTCAACCAAATAGATGAATATAGTAACAGAGAGCTATACTTTTACAAATGAAAAATCATTTTCATTCAATTCAATACTGTACTTTTGAAAAAGGTAGGCAACCTCTTAAAAATTTCCCTGACTTTAAAAAAAATTCCCTGACATTTCCAGGTTTTTCCAGGTATAAAAAATTCCCTGACAATTCCAGGTTTTGCAGGTTTTCCAGGCAGGGTAGGCACCCTGTTTTAAGATCTTTAAAAAATGTACAGGTAGTCTAAAAGATTTAGAAGGATTTTAGGATATTTTTAAAACATCCAAGGAATTTTCAGGTGCTTTAAACAATTACAAGGGATTTCAGAAGATTTTACAGGATTTTAAATATTTTAGGGTATTTTAAATAGATTTCAATAATTTGAAGTGATTTCAAAGGATTTTGAAGATTTTAGGGTATTTTAAAAAAATAAAAAGTGATTTTCAAGAGCTTTAAAAAATTATGATGAATTTCAAAAGATTTGAAACTATTTGAAATATTTTGAGGTATTTTAAAAGATTCCGAAAAAATTTGAAGTGAGTCCAAAGAATTTTAAAAGTTTGCGGGTTGTCGGGTTGATCGTCGAATTTTGAAAATTTTCAAATTTGAAAACTTTTCGACACTGATTTTTTGAAAATTTAGAATTTTATTTGAATCTGTCAACGACTTGCAACTGTCATCGATTCGTGGGACGATGGCTAAACTGGCCAAACTTTCGTCAGTTTTAATCCGTCAGAAACGACAAGTTCTCGACTAATTTAAAAGCAATTCCCACGCACAGATTTATTTTTATGATTTATTCTATGCGTAATGATTGTGGGAAATGCAGATATGCGTTGGCAATTTGGTAAGTAGAATTTTTCCAAAAACTGTCTCTAAACCCCGTTACAAATTTGTAGGTTGTCTTCAATTAAACACAAAGTTTCATTCGTTCTTTTAATCACTTCTATTATTCAAAACTATATTCTTAAAATGAAAATTAAAAAAATAACCTAGTAGATCATTGACCTACATTTTCATGGGCGTTATTGACAATTATTTCTATTAAATTTGGTTCTTTATCTAGATCTTTTAAATTAATTAGGTGGTAATTTTCAACCTGTACGAACAATATGTGAAGAAAACTGGAAAGAATGTCCAATCGCGGTTTTAAATTATGCTTGGTCCGAAGTTGTGACGGAAGTCGTGGATTGCTTATCAAACGACGTTTTAATTTGGAGGGTAAGAATATAACTTCTTCTATGTCCTACAAATTGATGTTCACAGGTTCCAAATTTTCATTTCTACATTTATATTCTTCAAGGGTGGCCGCAAAAATTAATTTTCAAAATTCACTGACTTTTCCCTGGCTAAATTTTAATTTAAATTTATCAATTTTTTAATCTTTTTCTCAGGGCTGCCACAGCCGAATTTATTTAAAAAAGTAAAGAAGTGACCTATGTAAAGCGAAAGAGTGAATTTAAAAGAAATAAAATTCAGGATAAATTCATAAGATTTCAAAAGAATTTAAGTTAAGTTCAAAAGAATTCAAAAATTTCAATTATTTCTTTAAAATAGGAGTGAATTTACAGCAATTTAAGGGAACTGAGAAGAATTGATTGAATTCAGTCCATTTGAAATGAGTTTACAAAACTTTAAGGGAATTTAACAGTATTGGATGAAATTCCTAATACTTCACATAATGAGTTTAAAAGACTTCAGGGTGAATTAAACATAAATTTTTAAAACCAATTGAATTGTGTGGAATAGAGTGAATTTAGAAGAATTCAAATTAATTTTAAAAATTCAAGAGAATTAAAGATAAATTAATAAGAATTCAGGGTGAATTTCAAATGGATTCAAGTGAATTGCAAACAATATTTGAAAATCTCTCAAACCTTAGAAATACTACAAAATCCATATAAAATTCTTTGGAATCTTTTAAATCTCCTGAAAATTATTTGGAACGTTTTAAAATACACTAAAATATTTCCTACGCTTTGAAATCCCTTAAATTTAATCAAATACATTTAAAATTGCTTAGAAAACTTTTAAATACACTAAAATATTTCAAAACCCTCGAAATTCCTTCAATTTACTGAAATAAATTGAAAATTCCTTGGAATTTTTTCAAATTTCCTAAAATCTTTCGAAATTCCTTGAAACTTTTTAAATCTCTTGAAAATTCCTGGAAATTTTTTAAAATACCCCAAAATATTTTAAATCTTTTGAAATCCATTACAATTTTTTAAAGTTCTTGAAAATTACTTGGAATTTTAAAAATACCCTCAAATCTTTAAAAAAAATGTTAATTACTTCAAATTATTAAAATCTATTAAAAATACCCCAACATATTTCAAATACTGTGAAATCATTTGAAATCCCTCACAAAATCCTGGAATTTTTTAGAGCTCTTGAAAATTCCTTAGGATTTTTAAATATATCCTAAATTCGTCAAAATTCTTGGAAACCAAATTTTTCGAATTATTCAGGCATAGAACCTTAACAAAATTTTAATCAATTAAAAGTTGCTTTGAATCTTTCGAAATATCTCAAAATATTCCCAATCCTTTCAAATCTTTTGACATACCTTGCAATATTGTAAAGCTCATAAAAATTACTTGGAATTTTTAAAAATACCCAAAAATCTTTAAAATCAT
>CAKNXH010040824.1:29302-46392 GCA_932178445.1 Andricus quercusramuli
ATCACTTCAAATTATTGAAATCTTTGAAAAATACCTTAAAATTCTTTAAAATCTTTTAGACTTCCTGGAATTTTTTTAAAGCTCTTGAAGATTACTTGGAATTTTAAAAAATACCCTGAAAATTTTACAATTCTTGGAAATCAAATTCTTCGAATTATTCAGGCACAGACCCTTCAAATGATTTAAATCAATTGCAAATTCCTTAAAATCTTTTTAAATTCCCTAAAATTTTTCAAATTCTTTGAAATATTTTTAAATATCTTGAAAGTTTTAAAAGTTCTTGAAAACCCTTTGGAATCTTTCAAAACATCCTCAAATATTTCAAATCGTTTTAAATCTTTTGGAATCCCTTGAAATTTTTTAAAGCTCTTTAAAATTACTTGGAATTTTTTAAAATACCCTAAAGTCTTTCAAATCTTTTGGAATCACTGAAATGATTGAAATCTATTAAAAATACCCTAAGATATTTCAAATCCTGTAAAGTTTGTTGGAATCCATTACGATTTTGTAAAGCTCCTAAAAATTACTTGAATTTTTTTTAATACCCTAAAATCTTTAATTAATTCCTTAGAATCTTTTAAAATATTCCAAACTCTTTCAAATTCTTCAAAATCTTTGAACATATCTTGAAATATTTTTAAATCTTTGAAATCCTAAACAATCCCTCAATTAACGTGAATAAATTATTCGGAATCCATCAAAATATTATAAAATTCCGTAAAATTACATGAAATCTGATATTTCCTGAAATCATTAAATTTATTAAAATACTTACAGAGCTTTTAAAATCGAAAAACCTTATGGATCGAATAAAATTGTGCCATATCTTCCGAAATTCTAGTAAATTCGTTAAACCCCTATAAAATTGGTTTTATTCCCTAAAAATTTTTCTAGAATGCCCGAAAATAGTTCAAAGACTTTGAAATATTTTTAAATCCCTTGAAATTTTTTAAATATCTTGAAAGCTCCTTGAAAATTAAAAAAATACCCTAAAATCTTTTAAAATAGATTTTCATTTCCTTCGAAATCACTCGAAACTTTTGAAAGCTCTTGAAAATACCTCAGCATTTTTAAAAATACTCTAAAATTTTTAAAATCCTTTGAAATCCCTTTAAATTATAAAACTCTGTTACAATTTTTGGAAATCGTTTAAAATTACCTTAAATACTTCAAAGGAGTTCAAGAAAATTCAGAATTAGGTTTTAGACCTGAGTGCCTCAGTAGCTAACACATGGGTCAACTTATTGGAATAATGGTATTTTTATTTTTGAAACAATGGTAATAGTGGTATTTTTATTTCAAAAAGTAATTATAGTGACTTTTTCTTAAAGAAGTGACTAAAAAGTGACTTAAAAAAGGGACTAAAAGTGACTGTGTGGCAGACCTGATTACAGAAATTTCTTGATTTCTGCTATTTTTTTCAAAATCCCTGACTTTACTGGTTCTTATAGTTTTTTCTGACCTGTGGCCACCCTGTCTTGAAGTTTAATTATTAAATTATTAAATTTCATCATTTTTCGAAGGTAATTGCAATGATGGTAGTTTTTATAATGCTGGTACACACTGTGTACTACAAACTTCGCTGGGTAGACGAAACGTCAGTAAACAGAGAAAATTTGAACAGAGTTGGTTTTAAGGTTCAAGACCTGGAATTAAAAGTGAACATACTGACGTACAAAATGCAATATGGAACTTGGCCTTTGCCTCACCATATTCGAAACTCTGAAATGGGAAATGAATTGCATAATGTCAGACTAACTTTGTCTAATTCGGAAGAAAGAAATTCCTGGATAAAACATTTACTTTTAAGGTATAAAAACGACAAACAAACAAATTATTATTTAACAATAACTAGATCATTTAACGATAACTAGAAGATGATTACCCTTTCTTTAGAAAAAATTTCGGTTCATTTTCCAACATTTTCTTATAGATTTTGAAGAAATTCTTATATGATTTGAAAACCTTGCATATGATTTACAGACGTTTCTTTATTGTAGCGAAAAAATGCCTGTAAATTCATTATGAATGACACTATTTTTTCCACTTACTCACAATTCTTTAAAATTTTTGCATCCATTTTCTTAACATTCTGAAAAATAAAAAAAAATGGCCTTCAAATCTTCCAGTTTTAAAAATTTCGGAAATCTTCTTATATGTTTTGAAATTTTCTTAAATATTCTCTTAAAATTGATTTTTAAAAATAATTTAGAATCTTTTTAAAACATATAAATATCTCTTAAACTTACAATTTATTTTTTATGAAACTTCGTAATCTTACTAATCAAAAAAATTGGCTTCAAAATCGTCCATATTCTTTTTCGAAATTTGAAGAAGTAATTAAAAATGTTTTGAGATACTTGTCAATTTTCTCTTAAAATTTATTTTTCAAAATAAAAAATCATTTAAAATTTTCCCAGGAATTTTAAGGCATTTTTTTATCATCGTGAAACGTTTCAAAATTTTTAAAAAATTTCATTTCCAAATATTAAAAAATGTACGCTTTTTCTAACATCTTTGAAATGTTTTCAAGTTTTTAATTAAATTTAATTCTTTTTAAAACTTCTAAATGTCTATTAAACTTTAATCTTGCTAACTGAATAATTTGGCTTTAAAGTCGTCCATATTTTTCGAAATTTTAAGAAATAATTAAAAATGTTTTGAAATCTTTGTCAATTTTCTCTTAAAATTTATTTTTTTAAATTAAGAATCAGTTTAAATTTTCCCGGGAATTTCAAGAAATTTTGTAATATACAAATTTTTAGAATTTTTATGTTTTTTGAAAAGAAAACATTCAATTTTATATCTAAAAGTGTATTCTCAACGATGAATGTGATACATAAATGATATTTCAACCAAAAAGGAAATTAAATTTTAAATGAAAAACAGATAAATTCATTCCGAAAAAGAAAAAGTTTCAATAATATAGCTGAATCTTGAACCAAAAAAAAATTTAATTTACCACTTGGATTTTTAACCGAAAAAGATCAAATTTCTTCCAAGAGACGAGTTTTGTACAAAACAGGTCCATTTTTTAACACAAAAATATGAATTTTCAAGGAAATACATGAATATTCTACCAAGAAGATTTATCTTCTGCCAAAAAAGACAAATTTCCAACAAAATAGTGGAATTATAAATTAAAACAGATTAATTTTCAAACCAAAAAGACGAATATTCAACGAAATAGTTCAATTTTTCAAAAATAAAGATTTTAGAGTCATGGAAACAAAAAATTGTACCCAAATTATAATTTTAAGGGATAATTAATTTTTAATAAAAATAAAAATTATGAATAAAAATTTATTTCTTCATTTGTTTTTAAGGTTATATAAATATGTATTTTCCTCAGATTCTTAAGAAAATTATATTTTTTTAATGATTTCAGATATGTCGAAAATGTGTAATTTTTTATTTTTCAGGATTTTGCAAAATTTTAGAAAAACTTTCAGTCCGTTTAAACGATGTTTAGGACTTTGAAAAGTTTGGAAGATAAATATCTTTTAAAATGACTTGAACTTTTCCTATTTTTTTTTTTAAATATTCCAAAATTAAAAAAAAAAAGTCCTTAAATCTTTCAGGTATATTCGTCATTTGTAGAAAACTTTTGAAGCGTTTCGATACCTTTTTAAATTCTCTTTAAAAATTGATTATTCAGAATAAAAAGGCATTAAAAATGTTCTCACTTTCTGGAAATCTTTTCAAATTACAAATTGATTTTTAAATTATTTTCAAATCTTTCAAGTCTTCTAAATATCTTTCAAAATTATTCGAATTTTTCTAAAATTGTTATTGAAATGCTGAAAAATTAAAAAAATGCCTTTTAAAATTAATTTTTCAAAATAAAAAATCTGTTTAAATTACCTCATGATTTTTAAGAAATATTTTTTATTGTTGTGAAACATTTCAAAATGCTGAAGAAGCTTTAAAATTTGTATTACCAAATATTAAAAAATTTACGTTTTTTTTTCTAACTTCTTTGAAATGTTTTCAAGTTTGAAATTAATTTTGAAACTTTTTTAAACCTTTAAATGTCTCCTTAACTTGATAAAATTTGTTATAAAACTTTGTAATTTTACTAATTAAAAAATTTGGCTTTGAAATAGACCATTATTTTTCGAAATTTTAAGAAATAATTTTGAATGCTTTTAAATCTTTGTCAATTTTCTCTTAAAATTAGTTTTTTACAATAAAAAATCAGTATAAATTTTCAAAAGAATTTAAAAACTTTTTTTATTATCTTGAAACATTTTTAAATTCTCAAAAAGCTTCTTGTTTAAGAAAGCGCGAGTTTCCCGACAACAATACTTTCAAGATTGCTTTTTTCAGTCCAAGAAAAAATACAGACTTCTCTCTCCACGAAAAAACTTTGCCGCATTCTGTAAAATGCATGAAAAAACTCATGAATCTGGAAACCAGATATGTATCTTCAAAATTCCAAAATGATGTATCACCAATTGGATCTGGAGACAAGGCAATCAAAAATAACAACGAGAGCACAACAAGGTCTGCACTAAAAAATACAATTTGGTACATTAAATTAGTTTAAACAATCGATAAAAAAATAGGAAATAGGGGAAATAATTTTGTAATACAATAGGAAATGGAAAAGATGTAAAAAATGCTTCGACATAACTCTTTCGAAGCAGAGACAAATTTCCAAAAGTGAAAATCTGGGCCTGAGACGTCGTCACAGTCCGAAATCTATTTCCTTGATAAAAAAGGAGAAACCCGACTTTCAAGTTACCAAAAATGTTATGTCAAACAAAACATTCGTCTTGAAAAACGATTCACAATCCACAGAAAAAAATGAAAGCAGCGAAAAAATTGAATTACAAAGGCCGACAAATAAGGAACAGAATTCAGAACTGTCTGAGAGTTATTCTGAAAGCACATACACTTTTTCAGAGCGAAATGAAGAAATTCAGGTAAGAATAGGGGAAAAATAGGGGAAAGGTTAAATTTTTACCATTAAAGAATTTATTTTTTTATATGTTTTAAATCGTTCTCATAATCATCAATATTTTCTAATCAAAAAATCCGTTTATTAATAATTAAATCGCGACAATTATAAGTATAATTAAATATTTCTGTCCAAGACTGTTATTTCATTCTTGCTATAATTCATATTTTGAATTTACATTGGAAACAACTCGAAACTCATAAAATTCTTGGGAATATTGTTAAATAACTGAAAAATCTTTAAAAACCCTTCGAAATATGTCGAAAAAAAATCCGCTGAAATAAAATGCACGCACGCGAAGAATGCATTCAAGTTCCTAGAGTTTTATTTTTTAATATTAAAAACATAAAGTATTTTAAAATCCATACCAAATTTTTTGTTTTCAATGTTGAGAGTTCTAATTTTTTTATGAAATCTCTTGAAATTATTTGGAATCTTTTAAAATAACTTAAGATTTTTAGAATCCTTCGAATTTGTCAAATTCCTTCATATCCCTAGAAGCCTTGAATTCGTAAAAATCCATTTAAATAAATAGAAACCCTTTGAAATTTCTTGAATATAAATTTAATTTATTCATTAAATTTATCTGAAAAAACCGCATAATTTAAATTAACGCAAGCGAAGCGTGCAATCACGTCCCTAGAATTTTATTTTCTAATATTAAAAACATTAACTATTTGAAACTCCATGAGAAAACCTTTTTTAATATTAAGAGTGCTAAAATTGTTTGAAATGAAATCTCTTAATTCTTTGGAATCTTTTAAATTAACCCAAAATCTATAAAATCATTTGAAAATTTTTTTATGTCCTTCAAATCCCTTGAAATTATGGAACTCCGTAGAAATTTTAACTAAAAAAAAAAGAATTTTTAGCAAAAGGGTACAACTGCTAACCAAGTAGTTTTATTTTCAACCAAAAAAATGAATTTTTAAACCAGAAGATTAATTTTCTATCAAAAAGGATGATTTTTTAAAATAAAATACATGAATTTTTAACAAAATGATTCAATATTTAACTAAGAAAAACAACTTTCCAAATATACAGTTGAATTTTAAGTCAAAAAGATAAATTCTTAACTAAAACAATGAATCCTTAACAGGAATAGTTGAATTTTCAACCAGAAAGAGATTTTTCAACAACAACAAATTAATTTTACAAAAAGAAAATTAATTTCTACCAAAAAATATAAATTTCCAACAAAATGCATAAATTTTTATCTGAAAAACATAAATTGCCAACCAAAAATTTATTAGTTAAATTTTCAGTTAAAAAGAACAATATTTAACGAAAAAAAACTAATCTTTAAAAAAATAGTTACATTTAAACAAGGTGATAAACTTTCAACTAAAAAGATGAATTTTCAACCAGGAAGATTAATTTATACCAAAAAAGACGAACTTTCGACTGAAAAAGACAATTTTCCAACCAAAAATTAAATAGTTACATTTTCAGTTTAAAATTAATGTTTAACAAATAAAAATTTCAACAAAATAGTTGAATTTTCAACTAGAATAGTTAAGTTTGCAGTAAAAAAATTGATTATCAGCAAAAAAAACTACAATTTTTCCAAAAAATGCTCATTTTTCAACCAAAATGATGAGTTTTCAATTAAAATGATGAATCTTGGAAAAAAATATATAATTTTTACCAAAATAGTTTAACTTTTAACCAATTAATTAAATTTTCATTCTCAAAAAATTAATTATAAAAGAGAGAAAGAGTTTGCAATATGAGTTGAATTTTTAAACTAAGAAAAATTTTTCAGCCAAGAGAGATAAAAAATCACAAACAAACTGTTGAATTTCAAGCAAAAAGATGAATTTTTAAACAAGAACATAAATTTTCTACAACAAAACGAATTTTCAATAAAATACATGAATTTGAAACCAGATACTTGAATTTTCAACTAAAAACGATAAACTTTCAACCAAAACTAGAGTAGTTAAATTTTCAGTTGAAAACATCAGTTTCAAAGAAAACAAAAACGAATTTTCAACCAAATAGTTCAATACAGTCATATAAAGCTACTTTTATAAATAAAGAATCATTCTTATTCAATTTAATATTGCAATAAAAAAAAATTAAGTACGCTTTCGATAATATTCCCTGACTTTAAAAACAAATTCCCTGACATTTCCAAGTTTTCCAGGTTTTCCAGCTTGGGTAGACACCCTGGAAAACTCTTACTTTCGTAATTTTAATATTTTCATTGATGCCAATATTTATAACGTTTCTAGAGATCTCAATTGTTTCCATAAATATTGTTAGTCCCGTATTGTTACATTTTAAATAGCAATATTTTTTAAATCATTATTAAAAAATTGTCGATGTTTGAAAATTTTAGATGTACAGGTGATAATTCAGAAATGGTTGAATTTAAAACTCTAGAAATTGTCAAATTAAATCCCGAGGCATAGAACAATTTTAAATACAAAATTGTTTAAATTTTTTAATTTCTAAATAAAAAAAGACCATTTTTTGGTTTTATTTTGGTCCCAAAGAAAAGCTTAATTTTCTTTATTTGAGAAAGAGTAAGAAAAAGAGGTTTGTTTGAATTTTAATCAATAATTTTTCTGATATTTTGGAAAATTATAACAGACCTATTTTGTATATGTAAAACAAAAAATTGTATTTTCAAACTAGATCAATTTTTTTCAACTGACTAACTTTGTTCTTCTCAGTTGGAAAGAGACTCGAGTGATCTGAGTCAGGAAAGTGATACACATCACAACACCAAAAAGGGAGACGAAGGTTGCTTAGAAAAAGTGGACAATCCAAAAATGGAAAGGCTAAGAACAGAAAATGATCTACAACTATCCGAGGACGACCTAAACTCAACAAACGAGATCCAAGAGTCTGGGAAATCAATTGACGAAACCTTTTATTCCTGGACAGAAAACGACACTATCGAAAATACACCAAGAAACGAAGCCCTTAATTTATTACCACCAAGTTTAAGTATTACTTTTCTCACAGAAACTTTTCCAAAAACTTCTTCTTCATTTGGTAAATCGACAGAATATATATTTGGAAATTCTTCGAAACAACATTCTTTAACTTCCATTCAAGAAAATCTTCACGAAGTTAAAGCAAAGTTGGAAAGTCTGCAAAATGATTTGCTAGCTGATGAATCGAAAGAAGATAATGCAAAGTCCAAAAAATCGAGCAATGTCTCCGTTAATGATGATGAAACATTCAATAGTAGTGAATACGAACAATGCGAAAGTATCATTCAAAGTTCTTCAACTTCTCTTTCTGTTCAAAGTTATCCAAACATGTTCAGCATTCATCGAGAAGTTCTTGCTAATAATCCTAATTATAATCGATCTGATATCACAGATTTTTCGAGTGAAGAAACATCGAAATTGGAAAGCAGCAGCAGCAGCAGTTCCATCAACAGTTATAAGAAAATCGAGTTTAAATCGAGAGAGAATTTATCCGAATTAAATTCTGATTCAAGATTGAATTCTGATTCAAGATTGCATTCTGATTCAAGATTGAATTCTAATTCAAGATTAAATTCTGATTTGGCCTTAAAACACTACAAGGCGAATTTAAACATCGATCGTATAACAACATCTTATAACCAAAATTATATTCCGGACGACAAGACGGAAAATTCTCCAATGGATACAAGTGATGATCAAATTTCTAGATCTTCGAGTCAAATTGAGTTTTCGAATGATGAAAATTCGGATAACCAATCAACATCCGCTCTGCTTCAAGAGGCTCTGCAATTTAAGGACGCTCTTCTTTCGCAATTGGAATTAGAAAAAGACCTGATGAGTAGTCAAAAGGCAGTAAATGAAGATGAAGGATACGATTTCAGAAAAAATCCATGGACCAAAGTTGATAATTATTTTCAAACAAAAATTCTGGACATTATTAGCGAGGAACAATCTGCGAGCAGTTCAACCGAAAAGACAAGTAAAACATTTGTTATGCAACAATTGGAAGAAAACAAAATTTCGGATCAAAAGGAGAATTCTAAATCTGCTCTTGGTTCCACTTCCTCAGAGTACCTTAGCTTTAGTACTTTATCTCAGAAGGAATCGGAAAATTCGAGGGAGTCTGCAATTGTGTCAGAGAAGGAAAATAAAAATGAGTCTCAAGTGGAGGTTTCCTTGCCTAATAATAAAAGAGGATTAGATAGTGAAATAAGACCTGATGATTTAGTCAAAAGATCCAAGTATACGACGCATGAAGATGAAAAAGAAATTGAGAAACAAGAGTTGAACAATTTCGAACCAGATTCTCGTTTTCAAAAAGCCGAACATCAAAATTCAAATAAAATTTCCCGAAGATTTGATTCATCTAGCGATGAGAGTTTAACACAATTTATCACCGAACTCGTGAGCGATAAAGCGAAAGCTGCAAACATTTCCAGGGAATCAGAAATCAATTTAAATTCCACAAAATCTGAGAACGAGTCTTCTACTATTAAAGATGCGGAAAAAGCAGAAAGTACTTTCACACTTCAAAGACGTCCAGGATCTTTTTCTCTAGCAGAAAGCCAAGCTAAAGAAAAATCAGTTAAAACTTTCGACTCTGATTCCCATTCTGATTTCGAATCATCAAATTCAGAAGTGGAATTAGAATTATCGACCGATTGCCCTCTACCGAAATATACTTCCGGGGAAATCGAATTAGATTTGGAAATCCAAATGAAAGATGAGGATACAGATATTAATAAAAATAAAGATAGTATTAATTCTGAAAATATCGAATCTAATTTTGATTTGAAAGATCCAGAGTTGAGTCCTCGATCAGTAAAGACAGCCACTGATAAAACTTATGAAAATTTTGAAGAAGATATAAAGAGGGAAAAGGAAGAAGAGATTATTCAAATTTCAGAAATAAATTGCAAAGAAATTCAAGAATTAGAGGAGAACAAAAGCGAATATTTTCTGAAAGAAGAAATTTCAGAAAATCTTGACAGTCAAGAAAAATTGGATAAATCACAATCAAATTTAAGTTCTGAACCGAGCAGTAGTTTATATTTCACAGCGGAACCTTCCACTTCTGATATTAAATTAACTTCCAGGTATTTAAATTCCTCTACTTCAATTTCCAAGTCCAATTTAGAAATCCAGGAGACAATTTTCGAAGATCTGAATGAATCTTTGCCAGAAAATAAAATTTGTGGAAACGATTGCACAAATATTGAAGAACCAAAAAATTCAGAAGTGATGCTTATTGATTTATCGGATATCATTCCTGGGGAAAATTCTGCTACTAAAACCCCCGAAACTTATCGAAAAACAAGCGAAACCGAAAATTCAAAAACTGAGAATTTAAATATCCTTGATGCAGATTTTACGGAAAAAATCAAAGAGCATTCTTGCTTGATACCAAACAAAATCAATCAGAAGAACGAATCAGAGAATAATTTGGATGGTAATGAAACTAGGTCTTGCGTTGAATCCAAAGATCAAAATTTGATAAGTCTAAGTGGTATTAATATATTTGAAAAATCGAATAATAAATTTCCTCATTGCTCAAGTGCACCCTCCTTACAACGTTTGCCGTGGAACGTGAACAAAAATTTGACCATTCAACGCTCAAGTAATGTAAGATCTAACCGGAAACCAGATGTAGTTGAAAAATCCAAAACTCTTCCAAAACGATCCAGTTCTAGAGATAATTCCAAAGAAAATTCAGCAAACAGGGAAAAATTGAACAAAAATTCGAATAAAGAAAAACAGGCGATGATAAAGACCAATCTGAATTTAAATTTAGGCAAACAGAGTGGTGATCAAAATCAGAGAAGATCCAGGTCCTTCGTATCACCTGGATTAAAGCAAAAACCGGCCGAAAATTCGGCAAGCATAAAATCAGCCAGGAATCTGATGGAAGTGGATCAGCAAATTAAAATCACTTCCAAAACTTCTACAAAATCTCTCGAATCGCAAAAATCCTCCAGGTCCTGTATTCCAGTTTTAAAAACCAGACTAGAAAATATAAGAAAGGCGGAACATAAATATCGTGCCAGGAGTCCTAGTCGAGGTCCTTTGACGATAAGTCCTAGGAATGATGATAGAGAGTTGGAAGACGCTAGAGAATTCAAAACAAGAAGGGAATCAAATGTTGAAAAAAATGTCAATGAGAAAAGTTTTGGCGATAATACTGATACTGCCAGGAATTTATTGAAAGATGTATGCAGTGACCCCACTGAAAAAACAGTAATATATGTAAACATAATGACAGATAAATACCAAAGCCAAAGAAAAGTAGTCGATCCGAAAAAGTTTCTCGAATATGTGAAGAGCAGAGATTTGAAGATTCAAAATATTATCAACGACGATAAAAGCGAAGATTCAAAATCGAAAATTGTGACTGTTCTTTCATCAGTTGTGGCAGATGATCTGCCAATGAGAAATTTGCAGAGTAAATTCTCATTTCAGGTGGAACATCAAGAACGTGAAGTTTCCGCAAAACCTTCTGTAATGGACAGTAGCACTTCGGTTTCTGATTTTTCGGAATTTTGTGACAATGGCAAGGGTAAAAGTAAATTTCAAATATTTCAAGTTCCCAAAGAACTGACAAAAGAGGAATATATTGATTTGTTGGATTCTTTAAATCAAGATCCAAATTTCGAACAGCTAAGGAAAATGCATGATTTATGCAGCAAACTCGGCGTAGGTTTCCAGGAATAGCCGGAAATTACCACCGAATTCCCAACAGTAAAATTAGTCGGTCGAAACTTGTCGGTATTGTTGTACTTTTAACTCGTTTATTTTTTGAAAGTCTTATATTGTACATAATATGTATCGTGTACGGAATAAAAAAACACGGTCGGGGGATTTTAAGGAATCTGAAAATTTGAAGTGTTATTTTTAAATTGAAGTCAATGAAATTTCAATATTCGGACTCTTAAAACACAACATTTTTTGTTTGAAGTAATCAAAACTGAACTGTAAATTAAAATACTCAAAGTGGAACTCCTTTGAATTTTCAACTTTTATAATCAAAATCTTAAAAATAAATAAGCCCCTCTACCAGAAAAAATTTAAAATCTAAATTTCCTCCCTTTAAAATCAATAAAAATGAAAAAAAATATGGCCTCCCCCAATTCAGAAAAATAATAAATAACCAAAATTTCGCCGCTGACGACTCTATAAAAATCTTAAAAATTAAAAAGTCCCTCTTCCAATTCAGAAAAAATTGAAAATAAAAATTTTCCCTTCCAGCTCAATAAAAATGGTAAAAATGAACTTATCCTCTTCAATTTCAGAAAAAAGACAAGGATCACAGCGCAAAAGGAGCTCAAAAAAGGGGAAATAGGGTGGTTTTCTCAAGAAAAAGGGGAAAGATTAAACATTTATTTTCATATGTGGAAAAGAACAAATAATCTTTTTGTAATAACTGTTACATTTTAAAATAATTTTCAATGATTTTTCAATGATTTCTGCCATTAAAGATTTATTTTTAAAAATTGGATATACTCAGATCGTTGGAAATCCATCCAGAGTGATATAAAAAAGTGTGGGACGACATTTGTGGGTCGCATTCAAAACAAGTAAAGAATAAATTTTGAAATCGGTTAATATCTTCTACTATCTTTCTTAAATTTACAATTAAAAAATTTTTCCTCATTCAAAATTTTTTTTAAATATACAAAAATATGTTTTTTGGATTGATTCGAACCTGAAATTGAGTAAGCTTAAACCAAAGAAACATGTTATTATTTTTTATTCCTGGGAAAATTTTTTTTTGTGGTGTTTATAAGTTTATAACGTTCCAAAATCACAAAAAAGATATGAAATCCCAAAAATCCTAACTCACGACAAACATTTTTTTACGAAAAAGCAAAATAAAAAAATGTTCCTTTGGTTCAAGCTCAATAAATATAGGTTTGACATATTCAACTTTTTTAAAAATGTGTGCATGTGACTCAATCCAAAAAAAAAACATTATTTTGCACATTTTCTGAAAAATCGTAACTGAGCAAGAAATTTATTTTTAAATTTTCAACAAATAAGATAATTTTTGACAAAAATAGTTAAATTGTTGGATTAGGAACATCAGTTCTTAACTAAAAATCGAATAGTTATATTTTCGTTTCAAAAAACTAATTTTCAATTGAAAAAACTGAATTTTCTCCCAAATTGTTGAATTTTGAAGCCTGAAAGAAGAATTTTCTATAGTGCATTTGATTTTTCAACACGAAAATATGAATTTTCAATTAAAAAAGTTAATTTTCAACCAAACATTAAAATTTTTAGTTAAAAAAACTAGTTTTTAATAATAAAAAAAAACTTTGTATGATGAATTTTGAACTAAAAATGAATTTTTAACAAAGTAGTTCAAAATTCGACCAATTAGTTGAATTCTCTACCAAACTATTGAATTTTCCAGAGAAAATTCAAATTTTCTACAAAACAGTTGGATCTTTAATCCGAATACACGAATTTTCAACAAGAGTTGAGTTTTCAACTAAAAAAGATTTTTTAGTCAATAAAGAAAAAAAACTGTATTCAAAATGTCGAATTTTAAAGCAAGAACATTATTTTTCTACAAAAAAGGACGAATGTTTAACAAATTACATACATTTTTAACCAAATAGTTGAATTTTCAAAATAAAAAAGATCAACTTTGAATCAAAAACGGAATTTTTACATTTTCATTTCAAGAAACTAATTTTCAAATGAAAAAAACCAATTATCTACCAAATCAATATATCATCATTTTTTTAAAGAGTATTTATTTTTAATGGTCTGCATTTGAAACGTGTACCCTATTTATTGATAAATAATTTATTTAAGTGCTATAATTGCTTTAATTATTATTCAATAATGGTTCAAATATTATAAATTTAAAGAGAACAGGGGGGAAAGGGGAAGTTTTTTTAGAATAGGGGGGCAAAAGGGGAATTTCAAGGAAAAAGGGGAAACTAAGGAAAAAAGGGGAAGACTGTGCACCCTGAGAAGATTGAAAAAAAATCCCTCCTTCAACTCAATGAAAATGCTAGAAACAAAAAATTATCTGTTATAATTTAGAAAAATAAGTTAAAGTCCCTTTTCCAACTTAGAAAAAAATTAAAAATCCAAATTTCCTTTCTTCGCACTCAATAAAAATCTTAAAAATAAAAAAGTCATTCCTCTTGCAATTCAGAGAAAAATTTAATCAAAAATTTCCTCCCTTTCCAACTCAAAAAAATCATAAAGACAAAAAATGCCTCTCTTCCAATTCAGAAAAAATTAAAACCCGAAATTTTCTCCCTTCCAATGGCCTTTTCCTATTCAGAAGAAATAAAATAAAAAAATGTCATCCCTTCCCATTTAAAATTAGAATTGTGAAATTCAAACTTTTTTTATACATGAATCCTTTTAAGTTGAATTATTTCATGTTAAGTCGTTCCAAATTAATAATTGTTTAATTCTTATTTATACATCAAAATTCAACACTTTGACTCACAAATTAAAATTTTTCTAGATGTTTTCAAAGTTCAAATTGAGCACTCTTAAATTTTAACGATTCATGGCTTTCTATTGCAAGAAGTTCAGTTTTAAATTTTTTCTTTTATAACTGCAAGTTTTAAATGGGCAATCAAATGTTCCTAAATTTTTAAAATGATTATTTTTTATAATTCAAAAATTTCAAATTGAATTGGTCAAAAATGGAATATTTAAGACTAAAAAAATTCTAATAAGTTCTGAAATTGAAGAAAAAGCGTTTAATTGTGAATCTATTAATTTCAAATCATTTAAAAATTAAGAATAGTGTTGAAAGTATCAATCAGCCGTTTAGAATCGTTTAACCACAAAAGCTTTCGAATAAATCATTAATTAATTTATATTTACAGTTGATCAACCTTAACATTTTTTTATCAAAAATTATCAAATTCAAAGGCTTATAATTTTTAATTTTTTTATACACACCTGCATTTGGCAACTTTGACAGTTAACGAACTCGATGCTGGAGACGAGCGAATCGAAAACGACGGAAGATTTTCTGCAGGAGTCGATGACGACAGAATTTACTTTTCCTTTGATAACTAAGGTACTGTCTTGGCAGCGATACATGTAGATGACGTTGTTCATCTCTGCATTCTCGACGAGTAGATTTTTGTTGCCCTTGTGGTACTCCTGAAAATGAGATTTCAATTATTTTCAGACTTCACAGCACAAATGTTCTCAAAACAGGGGAAATAGAGTAATTTTTCACGGAAATAAATTATTTCTAATCAATATGAAACGAATTTTCAAGAAAATAGTTAATTTTTGAACCAAATAGGTGAATTTTCAACAACCAAAATTTATTTTTAACAAAGTAGTTCAACTTTCAACTAAATATAGTAGAATTTTCAACAAAAATATTAATTTTCAACTAAGAATAATATTTTTTTATCAAAGAAAACGCATTTTCAATCAAAGGGATGAATTTTAAATTGAAATTATGAATCATCAAGCATTGAAATGAGTTTTTAACAAAGTAGTTCCATGTTCAACCAAGTACGGTTGAATTTTAAACCAAAAAGATGAATTTTCACCCAAAAAGATTAATTTTCAACCCAGAAGATTAATTTTCTACCAAAGATGACAAATTTTCAACAAATTACATGAATTTTCAATCAAATAGTTGACTTTTCAACTAAAAAAGATCAATTTTCAACCAAAAATGTAATAGTTAAATTTTCAATTAAAACGATTACTTTTCTGCTAAATAAAAACAAATTTCCAACCAAAAAAGATTATTCTTTTACATCAAGTACAGTTGAATTCAACCAAATAGTTAATTTTTCAACCGAAGCGATGAATGTTGAAATGAAATTATGAATCTTCAACCAAGAAAATGATTTTTTAACAAAGTAGTTCCACTTTCAACCAAGTACGGTTGAATTTTAAACCAAAAAATTAATTTTCACCCAAAAAGATGAATTTTTAACTCAGAAGATCAATTTTCTACCAAAGATGACAAATTTTCAACAAAATACATCAATTTTTAACCAAATAGTTGACTTTTATACAAGAAAGGATCAATTTTCAACCAAAAATGTGACAGTGAAATTTTCAGTTAAAACGATTACTTTTCAACCAAAGAAAAACGAATTTCCAACCAAAAAAAATTAAGTAAAAAAAAATTATCAACGAAAAATGTAATAGTTGATATTCTGACGAAAAGAAAACTGCTCTTTTACATCAAACATAGTTGAATTCAACTAAATGGATGAATATTTAATCATAAAAATGATTTTTAACAAAATAATTAGACTTTCAACCAATTATAGTTGCATTTTCAACAACAAATTTAATTTTCAACCAAGATGATTATTTCTGCACCAAAAAGACGAATTTTCAAGAGAATAGTTGAACCTTTACCTAAAAAAGATAAATTTTCAATTAAAAATATCAATTTTGAACCAAAAATGGGATAGTTACATTTTCAGTTAGGAAAATTAATTGTCCAAAGAAAAAACGAATTTCCAACCAAAAAAAATTAAGTAAAAAAAAATTATCAACGAAAAATGTAATAGTTGATATTCTGACAACAAAAAAACTGTTCTTTAACATCAAAAATAGTTGAATTCAACTAAATGGATGAATATTTAATTAAAAAAATTATTTTAAACAAAATAATTAGACTTTCAACCAAGTATAGTTGAATTTTCAACAACAAATTTAATTTTCAACCAAGATGATTATTTCTCCACCAAAAAGACGAATTTTCAAGAGAATAGTTGAACCTTTACCTAGAAAAGATAAATTTTCAATTAAAAATATCAATTTTGAACCAAAAATGGGATAGTTACATTTTCAGTTAGGAAAATTAATTGTCCAAAGAAAAAACTAATTTTCAACGAAATTGTTAAATTTCCAATCAAAGAGATTAATTTTCAACTAAAATGATGACTTTATAATAAGAAAGAATGAATTTTCAACAAAAGAGTTCAACATTCAAACAAATAGTTGATTTTTCAACCAAAATAATGAATTTTCAAACAAAAAGATTAATTTTCTACCAAAAATGACAAATTTTTAACAAAATACATGAACTTTCAACGAAATACTTGATTTGTTAAATTTCCAGTTGAAACGATTACTTTTCAACCAAAGACAAACGAATTTCCAACCAAAAATGGTGAATTATTAACGTTAATGTAATAGGTGATGTTTCAACCAAAAAA
>CAKNXH010040862.1:0-10224 GCA_932178445.1 Andricus quercusramuli
TGTGTAATTACTTTCAAATAATCAATGACTTACTTTATGTTGCACTGACTATAGGAGCTTACCCAGTGGGCACAAAACCATGAATAGCCCAAGAACGTCCTTGGGACTCTCCTAGGACGTCTAATGTCAGCCCAACCAACTTCTCTGAGACATCCAATGTCCTCAAGATGTCCTAAAGACGTCTTGAAGACATAGGACGTTCTGAGGACATCTCTCGTACTAACATTAGACGTCTTAAGAGCATCCCTAGGATGCCCGAAAGACATGTTCCAGAAAACGTCTGAGGGATGTCCTGAAGACGTCTCTAGGACATCCTCATTTTTGTTTGCCCACTGGGCACGTATTTTCGGTATAAGAGCGTACAAATAATATTTCCCAATACTACATTTCAGTTATTGTTCTGTTTTTAACTGGAAAAAAATGGTCACAGTATATTATTCACACTTTATAGAACATTCACTGTGGATTAGAAGTGCCCTGTGGTTTAGTATAGAATTAAACTCGGAGAAAGTATTGATGAGAAGATTTTGTTGCAAACAATTATTTGAACATTATCCTTTGACAATGAAATGATATATTACCCATTTCCAATATATTATAATCACTTTTGTGCCACAATTATACTCAAAATGTACTCAAAAGCGGTGATGACAACATTTTTTTTTAAACAATTATTAAAAATCTATTCGTCGCCAATTCTTAAATAATTTCAGTTGTTTTTTTCTTTTCCAAAAGAACGTTCACATAATATTAGAATTTTGAGTAAAATATTTTTCTTTCCATTGCACGATAATTTTCAGGTCGGAAAAAATGTTTGGTTGACAATTCATTATATGTATAGAGATATACTACATTAATAAAAATATGTAAGGTAAAGTACAGTAACATACGTTACTTTCAATTACAGTGACCTGAAAATTATAATGTGGTAATACTTTTAATGTTAGTTTGTTTGTAGAGAATAACAAGAGTTAATTTTTATATTCGAAGTTTTTTTTCCAAAGAACATTTTTAATAATAAAAGTGACATAAATTCTTCCCTAAATTTAATTACTTATTAAAACATAAATCGTCATAACTCAGCCAAATACGGCATCGAATGCTTTCTTGCAAAATACTTGATTCCGTCAATTTTCAGTGAATCAATTAAGAATTGTGAAAAATTCTTCCCTGAATAGTGCAGCGCAAACGCCTCACTGGAAGTTTTTTCACCTTTCAACTTCCCTCGATACTTTCTGTCGACGAAACTAAAAAAATACGATTAACGGCCAATCCTAATTTGCAATTAATTTGCAATAAACAATTGTTGATTTGAGTTTTTTTCTTCAATCTGTAGGCAACGCTAGATTATATTGTGTGTATACCAAATTTAAAAAAGTTTTAACAATATTTGGCTGAGTTATGACGACTAATGTTTTAAAAATAAATGATTTAGGGAAAATTTCTTTTTTCTTTTTCAATTTTCTTATTAAAAATTTTCATTGATAAAAAACTTCGGATAGAAAAAAGTTCTGTCTTGTTATTTTCCGTAAGCCTGCATTTTTTGTATTCAATTTTTTTAACTTTGAATAAACACACTTTAAATAAACATATCACGGGAAACTTGGACAGTCAGTTTTCGCGTTTTCGAGCGTTCGGTTTCCTTATTACTCCGGACTCATTTAAACTTTACATATTTCGGTAATGAGTTTCTAATAATGATTTCTTATAATGCTTTTGGTAAAATCCAAAGAAATGATGCAGTACAGAACTAAATAACCAACATTTTTGCCGAGAGTGGGGTTTTTTGTCTCTTATTTTCTTCTTTTTTTATTGTCCAACCTCATACCTCTGCAACGTTCAACTCGATTTTGTTAAAAGTTAGAGGCTTTGAGTGATCACAGTATCTATTCTACTAAGGAAAGGTGAGCAGGTGAATTTCATTTTCAAATAGGTAACAAAAAAAAAAGTTTCGCAAGTTATATATACAAAGAAATCAATGCTTACTAATAATATATATTTTTATTTATTGAACATATCACACAGTATATTTAATGAAGTCATAAAATCCGAAAAATTCCCACTGAATTATTTTTAAGAAAATGAAACAACACGTATTTTATTACGTTGATAAAAAAGTAGTGATTTTAGCCTTTTTTCTAAAACCGGCCGAAGTTTCGTCTCTCGTAAGTTCCGTTCTGATACAGTTATGAGCCTTTTGATTCCTAAAAGTGATGACGTCGATAAATATCAGAAAAATGTCAAGGCATTGGATATTATTATTTGAAAAAATTCTATTTTAGCTGGTTTCATTTATTATTTAGTGAAAATTTGAGACATAACGCACTAGAAAAGATTCTGAATAAACTTATTTTTAGAATCCTAAAGTAGAAATTAAGAATAGAAAACTGCCAGAAAGGAAACTGAAAGTGCTATCAGATGCAAAACGGAAAAATTAAATTCTTGTGTTAGTTTATACAATAACAAACTTTAGGTATTGACAACCCTTTTTGATAGTTTGCGACATTCTTTATAAAATTCAAGTATTCATAACTCTTTCAATAAAATTTTTTAACGATCAGGTAAAATTCGTGTAATCTCATTTTCTTTAAAAAAAAAACAACGTAATTCGTAATTCTAACTGAATTGGAATGGATACAGTCTCAGAACGTTTTGGAAAACAAAATTGGGAATAAAATTGCACTTTGTCGATTTCAAAAAAGGTGAGAGAAGTAGAAAATTTCAAAGATCGGTGACAAAGGTGACAAATTCCAAAATAGGTGAGATAGGCTGCAAACTTCAACATAGGTGAAAAAAGATTCGGGATTGTTTTATAGGTTATTATACTTGTCTTTTCCTGGCAATTTTATAATAATAATATAATTATCGCGAATAGGCGTTTCTCAATCATATCCCTCTTTCTAAAAGTTTTCAAATACAGTCAAATGATAAAAATTTAATTTGTTCTAGGAAAAAGCCCTTTTATTCACTTGATTTCTTGCCTTGCCATCAGAAATGTTATTTGTAAAAATAATTATAGTTAATATATGACAAAAACACATACTTTTCTTTTTTATAGACCTTTCAGAGCAAAATCATGTTACTTTGCGATATCGTTATAATAATTTTTTTTTCGGAACAGAATAATTTTTTTCAACGAAAATTTTTTTATTCTTACCAGCATCGCTATATATCAAGAGAATTTTTTTCATTCTTTGTTTGAACTGCAAATTAGATTTTTCATCTCTATCCAAAGATGATTTTCAAAAGCAATGAAATTTTAACCTGCAAATTCTGTAATGATTTACCCGGATTTTATTGCATTTTTCGGATAAACCTTATTTTTGTCGAATGAAGCAACTCAGTATTTCGGAACTAGATATTTATTTTCTGTTTAAACTGAAAACAGGATTTTTATCGCGATCCGCAGCCGAGTCTGTTTCTATCTTAGGTTCCTGTCACTTTGAGATTGTCAAATTCTACTTTCCATTTCTCGGAACTGGATAACTTTTTCTGATCACGCTTACATGGTCCTTATTCAGAAACACTTGAGTTCAAGTGTGGTCTTATATTTGATCTTGAATAATGTCCACCCTAAAATACAAATATTGATGATAGAAAACGGCTAGGTCTTTCAAATGAATTTTCTTTCAACATGTTTAGAAAAATTGCCATGATTTCGTCAATGTTTATTTGCTTCCACTTTAATGATCAAAAACTCTTTTTGATATTTTGCGTCATCTGATTAATAAATAAAATTTGAATATTCATAACTTTGTCAAACAATCATTTTATTAATTAGGTAAAATTTGTATAATTTAGTCGCTGGCTGATTTTGCGACACTAGCATGAATAAAGAACTAATTTGAAATGAATTAGGCCTCACAAGATTCCAAAAATTGAAATTATGAATACAATTTTACTTTAATTTGTGTGCGTTTTGGAAGCGGAATCATTAAAGTATTTGGGAAAAACTGTGGCCTAATTTGTATTTATATTTCTATATTCAAAATTCAGTCTAACCTTGTAAACTTGTCAATACCTTGTCACACGAAACTTTTTAATTATCTGTTTGAATGATAATTATTAAGTTGAAATAATCAATTACATATGCAAGTTGATTTCAGATATTGGTTTTACGATGAAGTGAATGTTGACTCTCTAGTCAATTCGCGTTCAACGCACGATAATAATTGCTATTTGATTTGAATTAAATTAGGAAAGTTCACTAATATTGCTAGGCCATTACCTATATTGAAAGATGCCAAAGGGGAGTTATCCATTAACTATGAATTGATCGTCTGCTTCATCAAGTCTCTATCCCTTGGTTAAGGTTTCGATTTCACACAGGGGACCACTGGACACTTGGCTAATTTGCATGCAGTTATTCTTGACTGGGCAGCTTGATTGTAGTCTAGTCTGGACAATCGCTTATTACAAGTAACGTAGACAGCAAACTAAATTATATAATAAATTTTAGCAATTCGGGCATTTGCGCCAGTCACCGAGGAGGTTTCTATTTTCAATTTCGAAGATTAAATTCAAAATAATTGCCCGATTTTTATGACGGAAAGTTAATTTTTCGTTCTTTTGCTTGTATTGTCAGAGTAGCTGAAAACAAGTAAAAAATTACAGAAGTTTCGTGTAAACTTATAACATTTTTTGGACAGATATTGTTTCGAGTTCCTTTTGAATGCTTTGAAGTTTAACACTGTGAGGAAAACTAATAAATTTGTATGTAGACAATCTTTATTAAATACTATTGACATGAGACTAATATGGCGCATTCGTTGTACCTTGTCTTGACATTATAGTTTAATATAAAGAATTGTTTTGGAAGTTTCTCCATATTGATAATTATTTTGATATATTCTTCATTATGTTATTTTTCATATTGGTGAGTCATTCTGCACTGTTAATAACAAATTTTTTTCTTGACGTTTCAGCAGACATAACCCTCAAATTATTGTGAGATATTCTGCACTATTAAAAAAACATTTTATTTTTAAATTTCGACAGACATAATTCCTCAAATATGTGAATGATATCGAACGTAAATATATTTATCATATTTTCATCGAACTTTACTAATTTTCCTTCATAATATGTTTTTGATTCAATAATTATGAATTGAAGTCGGAACGCGCCACATCACCGAACAAGGTAGGACAACTTAGTGAATATATTTTATTACAATATTCTACTTTATATTTGAATTTTAATCATGCATTTTCCTTTATGTGCGCCGCATTCGCCGCTGCTCCCCTAAGCATAAAGAAAGGGAAATTAAGTTATTTTTTATTGTAATTATTAATTGTTAGGATCTGCTTAAATTTGGACAATTATAATTATGTAAGACTCACTTTCGTTCATATATTGAAGCCTTTTCATATCCCAGAAGCATTGGATCCGCTCGCACTTGCATAGAATTTTTCAATAAACATGAGACTCAAGGGAAATTCCATGCAAACATAAGTGGCGACTGTTATTGTCCTAGTACATAATAAATTCTAGCATCAACAAATTCCCCAATGACCTGAAGTACATAATACTCATGTAAAATACACGAGATTTCACAATAATGAAAATTTTAGGCGAAAATATTATTTTACTATTACTAACAGGGAGGCCGAAAAACCTCATTTTCAAAATTTCGTGCCTTTTCCCTTACCAATTTTTAATTTTCCCTGAAAATTGATATTTGAAAACCAGAATTTTAATCTTTTAACGTTCTTAACATAGTAGATTTAATGCCCCATGGTGGGGACTGGTCGAACCTGATTGGCCAATCAATTTTTTTTTAACCCGGGAGCACGGAAAGCCAAATCGGATTGGCATTATATCGATTGTTCCTATTGATGTTATTAGGGTGTCTTAAGATTTCGATTGCGTCTCTATGTTTTCTTGGAAAAATATTGTACGTTTTCGCGATGATGGTTGTTTCGTCAAATAAGATGCTATGTCCTGTTTTGATATGATCTAACTTTACTCTCATGTTCCTTTACACGTTGGCTCGCAGCCCTCCCGGTTTCTCCAATATAGAGTTTGCCACAAGAACAAGGGATTTTATATATTATATTATTATTATATTTTATATTATTTTTATTTTTATTTCAGTTTATTTTATATTATTATTTTTTTTTATCTCAGATCACTGAAAGGTGCTTTTTTATCTTCAGGGTTGTTTAGAAGTTGTCCTATTTTTTCAGGTGGCTTAAATATAGTTTGGATGTTGTGCTTGTTGAGAATTCTTCCCTAATTGTTCTGTAATACATCGAATGTAGGGTAGGATGGTGGTCGTTTTTCTCTCTCTTTCTTTAGAAGGTTGTGTTGACTTCTTGTGTTTGTGTAATCGTTTTGTATTAGGATGTGTTCAACATTTTTTACTTCCTTTTCTTAGTTATCTTCATCTGTCATGGAGACAGTTCTGTATACAAGGGAATTGATGACTGTTCTTAACATAGACTCTTTTATAAACTGAATAATGCAATTTCAAATTAAAATGTCAAATTTATTTTATTCTACCACCAAAGTTGAATTTTCAATCAAAGAAGACGCGTTTTTAACAAACCCGTTGAACTTTTGACCAAACAAGATGACTTTTCTACCAAATAATTGAATTTTTAACAGAATAGTTCAATCATCAACCAAGTGATTAATTTTTCAACCTAAAAATATGAACTTTTAACCAAAAGGTCGAATTTTCAAACAAAAAAATTTGATCTTCAACAAAACACGATTTCACTTTTAACAAAGAAGGATGAATTTTCAATGCAGAAGAACGAATTTCCTATTCAAATTCACGAATTGACAACACAATAGTTGAATTTTCGACAAAACGAGAAACCCGAAAATGTTAATTTCCAAGAAAGAAGTTAATTTTAGACTACGCAGAGGCTTTTTGAACCAAAAAACTGTACATTTCAACCAAGACGATTAGTTTTCCACCGAAAAATAAAAATTTTTGCAAAGAAAAATCCATATTCGAGAAAAAATGGAATAGTCAGATTTTCAGTTGAAAAAATTCATCTTAAACACTCAAAAAATGAGTTTTTCAACAAACTATTTGAACTTTCAACTGAAGAGATGAATTCTTAACTCAAATGATAAGTGTTTAGCTGGCATATTGGAATTTCCAGTTTAAAAAAACATTTTCAACCAAAGAGATGATTCTTTAACAAATAAATCATTTTTTAACAAATTGGTTCAACCTTTAGCCAGGTCGTTGAATTGTCAACCAAAAAAAAAATGAATGAATTCTCAACGAAGAATGTCAAAGTATAAATACATAATAATGTATAAGTATTAATAATATAAAATATTTCAACCGAAAAGAATTCAATTTAAAGTAAAAAAAAGTTGAGTTCAACCAAAAATATCGTATTTTCAGCACCCAAATTTCAATTTTTAATTAAAAAGTGTTGAATTTGCAAACGAAGAATCAAATTTTAACTAAAAATACAATCTTTAGAAGGAATTAATATTTAAAGACATTTATTTAAAGTGACTCTTACGGCTGCTCCTTGACCTACGGCCACCTTAATTATTATAAAAAAGGTAATTACTTCTTACATTCAATTATTTTTCTGAATAAAATATGTTATGTAACGCGAGTATGGTTTCTTCGCTTTCTGTTGCTTGTTTGGGAGCAGCAGAGTAAGATATTATTGGTGGGGAGGTACTTTTCTGGCCTAGGTAGACTCAGTGTACTTTAGCAGTTCGTTACTTCGCTCCACGCGCATTGTTCTGCGGGGTAGGGTAGACTGGGTACGGTTGTGCCAGGGTACGGTTGTGACAGTCGTCATATTAGCGAAACTATAAGGAATACCCGATGGAGTGCAAAGGGAAAAAGGAGCGGCATGCCCATCTGAACATGCGTCACAACATTGCGTCAATTTTTGCGCGATAATGAAGCTTGCAGGGGCCTATATTACTTTTTAACAGCAGAATGTGAGTATTTTCATTCGATTTCTTTTAATAATTGTTGTTATATGTGTACAGATAGAGTAACAAGTGTTTTTCCTCGTTATAAGTTAAACATTAGTGGTTGAATAGGAGTGATTACTTTGCACGTATATTATTCGGTATTGTCATGGCGATTTTTTTTTGTGAATGAGTGTGTTGGGTACGGTTGTGACACATATTCTGGGTACGGTTGTGATATAAGTAAAATAAGTTTTTTTGCTTTTAGATACCTAGAAACTGCGTAAGGAAAGCAGAAAGCGAGCAGTGTGACACAACAAAATATAAAGACGCTTATACAGAAGTAGAACACGGGACTTCTTTGCGGAAAGCTGCGGATATGCACGAAGTTAATCGCATGCCTTTGTTACAATACATTCGTAAACGCGATGGAGCCTGTGTCGACCACAATGAAGACAGCGTCAGCATGTTTTACTTACTTTTTAGTGTTTAGAACTAATAATCAACCTCAGATTTTGTTTATTTACCTAATTTTCAGTTTAGTTTACTGTTTGACTGATAAATATGAAGACTGTTATAATAACGGTAGATGCTACAGTGCCTTATTAGTTATAAGCCATTAAAATGTTCCTAGATTTGATTACTTTCGTTTCGTAATAGTTAATTATTTCCAGGAGTAGATTATATTATATTATGTAACATATTACTAGCAATAAAGACCATTTTGGTGTATTTTTTAACCTGTCACTATCGATCCCAAGCACTGTCATAACCGCCCCTGGGGTGTGGTCGGTTGTGACATTTTGTATTTTTTTTTTTAATTTGCTCCTTTAAATTAACCATTATACTGAGGGACAAAATGATAGTATTTATTCGTAGACAAATGTACATTTCACACTAAAAAATTCCTTTCATCCAGCTAGCTGGCATACTGACAAAATGATAGTCGATCAAATGAAAATTGTCACAACCGTACCCAGTCTACCCTACTACTATCTGTTTTAAAAATCCTGGCCCCTCTACAGATCATTGAATAACCTAATAAAAAAATCGCTCAAGAAAGGAAAAAAATCTTGTCAATCCTCATTTTATTACGAATAAGTACAATATCATTTGATCGCGATGCATCCACAACTTTCGATGCAAATTTGCAGTGAAGGTGAAAAAACGTGGGTAAAAGCACCTTTAATAACTTAGTCAACATTCGACCGTCAATGGTATGTTTTAAATACAGTTAATTACATCAATAACATGCTATTGTATATTAATTTTTTCGGTTTTTTTCCTACGGTAGTCGGCTTCAGTTGCAATCGATACGTTGAAGGGGTTACCGTCCACTATTGTCAAAGTCGGTTGACCCACGCGGCACATTCTACCAGATGTACCAAAGTTGAAAAAAAGGACACTTTATGAGGGAAGGATCAAGCAGGACATCGATACCCTGGAACCCGCTGAGAGTATCATCGACTTTTGTTGTGCCTCCAGTCCCAAAAAAAACGGAAAACTATAATATGCGATAACGTGTTATTAATGTTATGAACTGTTTTTAAAAATCCACCATTGAATTTTTTTATTTTTTTGGAGAATTTTAAGCCTCAGTAGAGCCTTCCAGATTGATTAGGAACTGAGTCAGCATCCTTCGCCTTTATTTACTGCCGACACCAACGTTATAAATATTCTCGAATTTTCCGAAAATTTACTCATGAACAAGGTAACTACTCGATTTTTCTGCGAAAAAATTCATGCATTTTTGTACAAAAAAAAACCAGTCGAAAGTTGACCAGGTTATAAAAAGTGCTTTCAACCACGTTTTTTCACCTTCAGTGTAAATTTGTATCGAAAGTTGTGGACGCATCGCGATCAACTGATATTGTACTTATTCGTAAAAAAGTGAGAATTGACAAGATGTTTTTCCTCTTTTTAAGCGATTGTTTTATTCAGTTATTCAATGATTTGTATAGGGACCAGGATTTTTAAAACAGATAGTAGTTCCTTTAAACTAACCTGAAACGTAAGATGTAATTTCATGATTAAACTTGAAAACAATACTCTTATTCCATAAAGTATCGTCCACGGAAAAAATCAGTTGTTGAAACTTTGACTTGTCTGTCTAAAATTTTAACATATGCCACCATTTTTTTTTAGTTTCGTATAACGTTTATTGCAAGGTTAAAAACATTCCTTGAAATAATGAAAGCCGTCCGCGAATTGTTCTGTATCTCTCGGAATATCTTTTCATTATTTCGAGAGTCATATGAAATAATTCGCAGACTGAATTATTTTGAGGATTGTCTTGAACCTTGTGATAAAGCCTATTCTAAT
>CAKNXH010040877.1:1878-12493 GCA_932178445.1 Andricus quercusramuli
GATTGAAAATTGTTCTTTTTAATTGAAAATTCAACTATTTGGTTGAAAACTTAATTTTTTTTTTCTCGAAATTTGATGTGATTTGTTGAAAATCACATTTTTTTGGTAGAAAATTATGCTTTGGCTTGAAAATTAAAAATTTTCTTTGAAAATTGAAATATTTGTTGAAAAATTTGACCATTTTGTTGAAAATTCTTTTCTTTATTGTTGTAAATGAACTTTTTGGACTAAAAAAATAAGTATTTTATTTTTGATCATACATTTTTTTCTTGAGTGAAAATTAATGTGTTCGTTTGGTAGAAAATAAAAATCTTTTCCTTAAACATCTTTTTTGTTGAAAAACCTTTTTTTTGTCTGAATTTTTTTTACTTATAAGTTAACAATTTTGTTGAATATTTAACAAGTTATTGAGAATAATATTTTTAATTGGAAATTTATCTCCTTGGTCAAATATTTAACTATTTTGTTTAAAATTCTTTTATTTTTGATGTATTTAATTAGAAATAAATTATTCAATGTTTGCTTGGGAATTGATCTTTTATTGTTGAAAATTTAACTATGCAATTTTTAATTGTCATTCTATCTCATTTAGTTGAAAATTTGACTATTCGATTGAAAATTAATTTATTTCGTTAAAAATGTATTGTTTTTTTGAAGAAAATTAGTCTTTTTCGTTGAAAATTCATTCTTTTTTGGTTGAAAGTCGAACTATTTTGTTGGAAATTTATTTTTTGGTTGAAGATTCGCCATTTTAGTTGAAATTTTATTTCCATGGCCGAAAATTCAACTGTTTTGTTTAAAATTCGTTTTATTTTTGTAAAAAGTGAATTTTTTAAACTAGAAATAAAATTACTAGTAATATTTAGTGGCGGATTGTACGATTTTTAGTTTGATTGAGAATTGTTCTTTTTTAATTGAAAATTCAACTATTTGGTTGAAAATTTAATTTTTTTTTCGAAAATTGATGTGAATTATTAAAAATCATCTTTTTTTGGTAGAAAATTATGCTGTGGCTTGAAAATTAAAAATTTTCTTTGAAAATTGAAATGTTTGTTGAAAAATTTTTCCATTTTGTTGAAAATTCTGTTCTTTTTTGTTGTAAATGAACTTTTTGGACTAAAAAAATAAGTATTTTATTTTTGATCATACATTTTTTTTCTTGATTGAAAATTAATGCGTTCTTTTGGTAGAAAATAAAAATCTTTTCCTTAAACATTCATCTTTTTTGTTGAAAAACCTTTTTTTTGTCTGAATTTTTTTTACTTATAAGTTAATTATTTTGTTGAACATTTAACAAGTTAGTGAAAAATGATCTTTTTATTTGGAAATTTATCTCCTTGATCAAATATTTAACTATTTTGTTTAAAATTCTCTTATTTTTTATCTTTTTAATTAAAAATAAATTATTCCATGTTTGCTTGGAAACTCATATTTTTTTGTTGAAAATTTAACTGTTTGGTTCAAAATTGAACTTTTTGGGTTGAAAACTCAACTACTTGATTCAAAATCGATGTATTTTGTTAAAAATTTATTTTCAAAATTAAAAAATTTTGTGAAAAAGTAGTTTTTTGGTTGACACATTTTTTTTCTACATTGGTAGAAAATTTAACTATTTGGTTTTAAATTAAGTTTTTGTTTTTGAAAATTATGTTGTATGTTGAAAATTCATCTTTTTTGAATGGAAATAATTAATAAAATGATTAATAAAATAATTAATAAAATAATTAATTAATAATGAGAATAATTAATACTTCTTTTCCATTCAAATCAAAATCTAATCATTCAATTTTTTTTATTTTCACCCATACATAATTAGACTGATTAAATCTTAGATTCTTATTTTTTTATTTTGTTTACAGATTTTATGTCTATAAAATTTTTAACCTCCTGTGTCTAATGATTTCACATATCCTTGATTTATTGCATTTTTATTTCGTTTTATTTTCTAACTTGAAGGTGAAAAAAGATTGATACATTGTAGGTGATTTATACGAGTGGGCTAAAAGCAAATATCAATAATGCATTTAATGAGCTTTATTAAGCTGCAATCCATTAGGAAAAAGTTTTATGGTTCATTTCAGTTTTGTCGGATATGTTAGTTTTGGTCAGAACTTACATCTATTTTTATTAAATTTTTCAATGAATTTGTATTATCATTAGAGAATAACAAAAAATATTTAACGTCTTTTCCGAATAGAACTCTTTAGTAGCTTGATGGGAAAGCACCCGACCGGCAATAGGAAGTTCTGAGGTTCGATTCCCAACGGAGCGAAAAAAGAAAATCTTTTTTCAGGAAAAAATTATTTTTATTTTAGTAAAAAAATATTCTTGTGTTTCTATTTTTTATGAAATATCAATTTTATTTTATTTTATTTATTTATTTCAATTTATTCAAATTGAACCAAAATATTCGTTTTTATATATTCTTTTCAACTTCCGCTTGGATTCGAACCCAAATTTACATATTGCTGGTCTAGTGCTTATTGGTTAAGAGCACCAGGCTCGGAACCTCTAGACCTGGGTTCGAATCCCAGGTCGATTTCATGCTGCCGGCATCTTTTTACAATTTCTTTAGATGCAATTTGCTAATAAATTTATTCAAATCAAGCCGAAATATTGATTTTTAACTATTTTTATCAACTTTTCTATTTTTACTTCAAGAGAAGTTTTTTTTAAAGAAAATTCTCATTTTTCTGGATAAAATCAAACGTTTATATTTTTGTTATTATTTTCATACTAGATAAAAAAGTGTAATAAGAGTAAATAAATATTTAAATATAAAGAAACAAAGATAGAGCAGAAATAAAATATTCGCTTCGGAAGTGATAAAGGTTAAAAAAAAACAATTTTTCATGTGAAAAAGTTGGTTACAAATTAATATTTTTGATTTATTTAAATAAATTTGATAGTCAATTGCAATAAAAAAAATTGGTAAAAAAAGAATATTGACAAACGATTCCGGCAGCAGGAATCGAGCCCGAGCTATGGTCTCCGCAAGTTTCGCAATTACCTGTACAATAATCTAAGACTCAAGGAATTTCAATAAAACTTAGTATCACCCAGTTTTTTTGCTCGCTGATTACGAATCTGAACTTAAAATGACGAAATTCAAAATGGCGGATCCAATATGGCAGACAAAAATACAAAAAGTTACGTGATTTGAATGAGTCAGTATTAGGGAAGATTTTAGGACGCTGATAATGAATTCGGGGTTAAAATTTAGAAATTCAAAATTGCGAATCCAATATGGCGGACCAAAATACAAAATCACGTGATTTTAATGAAAGTCGGTATTAAAGGGATTTTTAGGACGCTGGTGACGGATATGGGGTCAAAATTGAGAAATTCAATATGGCGGACAAATATGGCGGACTGAAATGGAAAAAGTCACGTGAGTTAAATAAAATTCAGTTCTCAGGGTTTTTTTTAGGACGCTGATGACGAATCTGGTGTTAAAATTAAGACATTCGAAAGGGCTTGCTGAAGTGGTTTTTTTTTCGGTCACTGAAGACGAATTTGGGGAAAAAATAAGAAATTCAAAATGGCGAATCCAATATGGCGGACCAAAATACCAAATACAAAATCACGTGATTTTAATGAAAGTCAGTATTAAGGGAATTTTTAGGACGCTGATGACGAATCTGGGGTCAAAATTGAGGAATTCAATATGGCGATTCAATATGGCAGGCTGAAATGGAAAAAGTCACTCGATTTGAATAAAAGTCAGTACTAAGGGGGTTTATAGGTCGCTGATGACGAATCTGATGTAAAAATTAGGACATTCGAAATGGCTTGTTAAAGTGGTTTTTTTCGGTCACTGATGACGAATCCAGAATAAAAATTATGAGATTCAAAATGGCGATCGAATATGGCGGACTAAATTACAAAAAGTCGCGCGATTTGAATGAAAGTCAATACTAATGCGTTTTTTAGGTCCCTGAGGACGAATTTTGGGAAAAATTAAGAAATTCAAACTGGCGAATCCAATATGGCGGACCAAAACAAAAAACCTTGTGATTTTAATAAAATTCAGTATTAAGGGGATTTTTAGGACGATTATGACGAATCTGGGGTCAAAATTAAGAAATTCAATATGGCTGGCTAAGATGGAAAAAGTCACGTGATTGGAATAAAATTCAGTACTAAGGGGATTTTTAGGACGCTCATGCCGAATCTAGTGTAAAAATAAAGACATTCGAAATGGATTGTAGAAATGTTTTCTTTTTCAGTCACTGATGACGAATCCAGGGTCAAAATTAATAAATTCAAAATGGCGATCCAATATGGCGGACTAAAATACAAAAAGTCGGGCGATTTTAATGAAAGTCAGTACTAAGAGATTTTTTAGGTTGCTGATGACGAATTTGGGGTGAAAATTGAGTAATTCGAAATGGAGATCCAATATGGCGGTCTAAAATACAAAAAGTAGCGCGATTTTAATGAAAGTCAGTACTAAGGGGTTCTTTAGGTCGCTGATGACGAATTTGGGTTCAAAATTAAGAAATTCAAAATGGCGATCCAACATATGGCGGACTAAAATACAAAAAGTCGCGCGATTTGAATGAAAGTCAGTACTAAGGGATCTTTTAGGTCACTGATGACGAATTTGGGGTAAAAATTGAGTAATTCGAAATGGAGATCCAATATGGCGGACTAAAATACAAAAAGTCGCGCGATTTCAATGAAAGTCAGTACTAAGGGGTTCTTTAGGTCGCTGATGACGAATTTGGGTTCAAAATTAAGAAATTCAAAATGGCGATCCAACATATGGCGGACTAAAATACAAAAAGTCGCGCGATTGGAATGAAAGTCAGTACTAAGGGATTTCTTAGGTTGCTGATGACGAATTTTGAGTCAAAATTAAGAAATTCAAAATGGAGATCCAATATGGCGGACTAAAATACAAAAAGTCGCGCGATTTTAATGAAAGTCAGTACTAAGGGGTTCTTTAGGTCGCTGATGACGAATTTTGGGTCAAAATTAAGAAATTCAAAATGGCGCTTCAATATGGCAGACTAAAATGGCAAAAGTTGCGCGATTTGAATGAAAGTCAGTTCAGAACGGCGGATCAAAAATTAAAAAATTATTTAAATCCACCACTTGACTGGTTTAAAAGCTGACTTTCATATTTTCTAAGAAAGTCTTCATAAATCACTTTTGAAGTTACGTAGTAGAATCAGAACGGAAGCGACGTTGCATCCATTGCATATTGCATACTTCTGTCATAAGCGATAAAGGGTTCGTCGAAATAAGAAAAATGGACTTTTCGCATATTTTATTTTCAACCTTTTTTCTGAAAAAATTGATTGAAATCGTCATAAACTAATATTGAAAATTTAATGGTAATTTATTTTATGCTTGAAATTTATTAGGGATACCGAGGGAAGAGATAGGAAAAGGGTGTCCGTTTTTTTCTGAAAACTTGGCAAAAAACGTTTACTCGGTTACGTAAAATTTATAACCTAATATGTACTTTTTTTAGGATCTTTCATAAAAATTAAACTAAATTAAATTAATTTTTCTAAGGTAAAAAAAGGGTAAAGATAAATCACAATGTTAAATCTGAAAGGAGTTTTATGTCGTCCTTTTATAGAAATCCTCTTGTTCGTCACAGTTTTAAGAATTTATTTATAAAATATTTATAATTATTTATTTCAATTTATATAATCTAATAATTTATTCAGTGATTCTGTCCTACTTAGAGCATGAAAATGCTTTATCGCTATTTTCAAGTTATTTATAAAGATTGCAAAACTTCATATGACAAGCTCTGAAAGTCAGTTTTTGATTTAGGAATTTTAGATTAATATATTCTCAAATTTTTGGTTTCAATTTGAAATGCAGAAAATTTTCTGGTTTAAAAAAAATCATTTGAAATCTTGTAATATTAAATTGAAAGACTTGATAGTTGTATAATTTACCGTTTCATCAATTTTTTACTAAATTAAAAAAAAGAAATGTCTTCAGAATAAATTAAAAACAATGAAAATTTAAGACAATTATTTTTTAAATTCAGGGCTTCAAAATGCAAAGATTTTATAACTATGCATTGAATTTTTTTTTCATTTCCAACGTAATATTCTAAAATTGTCCGATTATCAGTTAAAATAAAAAAAAATCATTCAAAATTGAAAAATATTTAATTTGACAATTTCAGATATTAATAATGATTCTAAAGGCAGCATTAAAATGTAAATGATTTGAAACTAAAAACGTAAAAATTGTGTTTTTACAAAATAAAAATAGATAAAAATCATTATAAAATAATTTATTTAAATTTTGAAAGCAACAATTTTAGAGTTCTGCATTTTTATGTGAAAGGATAAATTTTCGATTTCATCCTTTCATAAATTTTAATTTTGCAATTGGAATTGAAATTGATGAATTTTGAGAATTATAATTAACAATGTCAAAATTGTGGATTTTTGAATAATTTGAATTTACTTAAAATAATTGAAATTTTTAAAGGGTTCGAGTGAAAAGTAATATTACTGATGATGCCATTTCAAATAAAGAACATTATTTTCATTTAAAAAAAATTTCAAGATAAAAAAAATGTTTTAACTATGTTTTCTGACATTAATTTTTTCTTACTATCGCTTCTTTCAAGTTTTTTTTCAGATGGTTGAATTTAAATAAACTATTCTAACGTTTCTAATTTTGAAAGTAAATTTTTCTATAACTAAAATCGTTAAAACAATAAAAAAATGTTTTCGAATGAATAAATATATTTGAAGATTATTTCCGTTTTCCAAAATTGGAACCGGTATAATTATGGGGAATGTTTTCTCCCAAAAAAGAAGCTATTATTTCAAAAAATTGAAGCATTTAAAGAGAATTAGAGAACCCAACAATGAGAAAAACTTCAATTACGAAAATTATAATTATAATTATTATTTTTGGTAACTTTTAAACATTTTTCATGAAAAAATATGTTTTTCCCGAAGTAGGCATTTCTTCATTTTCAATCCCTCTCATTTAAAATTAATTTTTATTTTCTGTGTTTTTTAGAATAATTTAATTTGGAGGTGTATAATTTATTGAAAAATTTTCCATTCCAAAGATAAATATATATTTTTTTTATTCAAAACAAGTTTTTCTCATAAATTCAATGAATTTTTTATATAATAAAATATAACATTTTAGAATTTTAGAAGCTTTGAATTTGGAACATTCAATTTTCAAATTTACAAATTTTAATCGATTTCAATTAACAATTATTTAAATTGTAAATTTTTCAATTTTCAATTATTTAATTCTGGAAGCTTTTAATTAGAAATAATACCATTTCAATTTCTTTTAATTTTAAATGTAAATACAATAATATTCCATTTTTTAAGTTTTGAAATTTTCTTATTTTTGAAATTTTAATATGTATAAAATCATTCCATTTCAAAATTATTTAAACAATTGAAAAATCGTTCTTTAATCAAAACTACTTATTTATTACAAATACAATAATTAAATATTTCGATCCAGGGAAAGTTTTTAAATATTCAATCTATTTTTTAAAATTATTGTTTCAATTCAAACAAACAATAATTGTAGACAATTTTCTCAATGAAAGTTTTTTGTTGTAAATGTGCATAGAATTTTTTAAAGATCATTGCTCTAGTAATAAAATTCTTCTGCTTGAATTATTCTTTAGCACTGAGAAATATTTTTTTCAATCATTGTTATTTTTAAAATAAAATAATATCTTCTAAGAATGATAACTGAAAAAAATTGAAGATCCAAAAATAATGTCCGATATTAAAATATTTCATAATTATATTTTCGATGAATAAGTATGATTTTCAAAAAAAAAAGGTTTTATTCTTTCAATTCGACAACTTTCTAGACTTGTAAATTTTCCAATATTGGATATTTTATAATTAGGATTATAAACTGTCGCAAATTTTATTATTCGGGAATGTTCAAATTCACAATTTCATAATTTCGCGATTTTTCGATTTCAGTTGTCCCGATTGAAAGAGCGTAAATTTTTTAATTCATTTTCATTACTCTCGAAGATAAAAATTCCCTCTTGCTGGTTTTTAGTTTTCCTTGAATCTTGAAAAATAGAATTCTTTTCTGTAAAGAAATGACTGCAGAGTGTGATACATCAAAGAATCGATAGTGTCTTTTTCTTCTTCAATTTTTTTTGTTTCCTTTCGAGCTTTCAATCGCGATTTTTACTTGAATGGATTTTAGAAGGATTCCACATCTTCAGTCTCCTCACGGAGAAGAGTTAAGAAATGCTTGACCTGACAAGAAATGCTTGACCTGACCAGAAATTGATCCTTCTATCATAAATCCTAAAATCCTTGACAATGTCTGCGATATTATCCTGATTCTATATATTTTCTTTCCTCTCTCCTCATCAATTTTTTTTCTAATTAATTTCTTCACACATAGATTTTATCGATATAAATGATTGCTTTTAGCTGGGCCTGATATTTTAATTGAAAACTTGATAAATTCATTTATTGTCGAATTTGAAATCAGCCTCCCTAGTCTTCCTCACCTCTTCAAACATTTTTTTTCTCTTCTTTTTTTATCACACAACTCAGTATACTCAATTTTTTTCAGATTCTTCTCCACTACTTTTCCTTCTCTTACTTCTCACCATTTCTTAAATTACTTTCTGACTTCCTTCTTCCTGTTTTTATATTCCTCATCACATCCACTTTTATTGCCTCCTTTACTATAACTTCTTTTTTCCTTGTGCATTCTAATAATCTTTTTATTTCTCCTATCTTCATTTCCATCTCCTTGCTTTCATTTCCCTCTCCCATTTTGACATTCCTGACCGTTTCCTAAAACTGTTCTTTTCCTTTTACTGACCAATCCCTTCTTTCTGCTCTTATCACCTTTGCTGCCTTTTTAGGCATATTGTTATGACTCTTGTTTTCCTCTAATGTCACTATTAATGAAAATTGATCCAAGCCTTCATAATCCCCTACCCCAGTTTCTTAACCTTCTATGTCATCTTGTCGTCCACTATCACATAATCAATTACCTTCTCTTCTCTCCTCCTGAGTGTGTCTATTCCTCTTCCCCACTCCCTTTATATTTCCGTTTAAGAAAAACCATCCCATCTTATCCAGCCTCTTCAACAATTTCTTTCCCTTTTCATTCAGTATCTTGTCTTTTGGGGGGTTCTTCTCTATCTCCTGTCAATTCCCTTATTCCTCTATCTCCTGTTCTTGCATGAAAATCTCCTCCTATTAGCAGCCTATTCTTATTTATTTGCTTTCAACATTTTTCTCATCTCCTTTGATTTCTGCTGAATACCACCGTTCATATACACTAGCACTAACTTCCACCTCTCTCCTTTCATATTTACCTCTTCTACTATTCATCCTTTTTGTGTTCTTTCATCTCTTTCTTATCCTTGTCTCTTATACATTTGATGGAAGAGAGTAAACCTGGATATTGAGATGGTAGAATGAAAAAAATATATAATGGATATTTCTTCTCCACCTCTTCTTCAAGCTTCCAATTTTTCTCCCCTTTTTTCTATCACACATCTCAGTATACTCTATCTTCTTCCTTTCATATTTTATATTCTTTCTCCTATGTCTACTATATATATAATGAATCGGCTCTCCTCCGCTACTTTTTCTTCTTTTCTCCATCCTTGTTATTCCTTCCCCACTTTCTTGTTCTTTTTTTACATTCTGCACCCTATCCACTCCTAACGCCTCATTCACTAACTTCTTCTTGCCTTGTGCACTCCAATATTCTTTTTACTTCTTCTATCTTCATTCTCTTCTCCTTGTTTAGATTTCCCTCTCCCATTTTGACAGTCCTGACCGTTTCCTTAAACTCTTCTCTTCCACTTACTGACCAATCCCTTCTTTCTGCTCTTATCACCTTTGCTGCCTTTTTAGTCACATTGTGATTACACTTTTCTTCCTTTAATATCACTATTGATGAAAAGTGATCCGAATTTACATAATCCCATATCCTTAGTTTCTTAACTTCCTATATTACCTCGTCGTCCACTATCTCTTAATCAATTAACTTCCTTTCTCTCAGCCTAAGCGTGTATATTCCTCTTCCCTACTCCCCTCCTATTTCCGTTCGAGCAAAACCACCCCATCTCCTTCGAGTCCTCTAATAATTTATTTCCCTTTTCATTCAGTATCTTGTCTTTTGGGGGGTTCTCCTCTCTCTCCTGCTCATTTACTTACTCCTCTATCTCCTGTTCTCACATTAAAATCTCCTCTCATTAAAAGCTTAATCTCTTATTTATTTGCTTTCATCATTTTCCTCATCTCCTCTGATTTCTGCTGCATACCACCGTTCATATACACCCACACTAACTTTCGCCTCTCTCCTTTCATATTTACCTCTTCTACTATTGATCCTCTTTTTTTTTCTTTCATCACTTTTATCCTTGTCTCTTATACCTTTGGAGGAAAAGAGTAAATCAGGATATTGAGATGGTAGAATGGAAAATATATGTAATTGATTCTCCTTCTCCACCTCTTCTTCAAACCTTTTATTGTTCTCTCCTTTTTTCGATCACACATCTCAAGTATACTCTAGCTTCTTTATTTTTTATCTTCTCTCTCTCTCTCTCTCTCTCTCTCACCACTGGAGATCGGAAGAGCGTCGTGGTCAAAGT
>CAKNXH010040881.1:0-36060 GCA_932178445.1 Andricus quercusramuli
TCGGGGAACCTCGATCTTTGTTTCCTCTCTCCTGGGATTTTGTGCCTGGGGTGGCACCCTTTGGATGACTGATACCCTTGTGGGTGGTTCAACTTTGGGTGCTTTTGGTGGTGTCGTCGGCCTCGGGAGTTCGATCTTATCCGACTTGGTCAGAAATTTCGGTTCTAGGGATGGGGCGATGGGCGGGCTGCTGTACTCTTTTCGCTCCGCCCTCGTCAGGACGTGACCCCTGCTCCCATAAGGTACGTCACCACCGAGAATGCTGGAGATAAATCTCCTTGGAGGTCCATGGGAACTGGAGTTCTGGTTCGAATTCGAGGCTGGTGAACCCTGCCAGTGAAGGGGCGTAGGTGGTGAAGATGCTGGACTGCTACTTCGAAGAGATTCTGGAGTTGTTGCTCGGTCATCATCCAACTTATCTCGATCTGGAAAAAAAAGGAATTTGGAGTTAGGTCTCTTACACTTTGATAATGCTGCCGAAGTTTTAAAGTGAAGCTAATGTTGTGTATCTAAATTATCAATTTCTTTATGCATTTGATAGAAACTTCTAGAACATAATCCGTTATTTGTCTTTCTATTATACTAGAGACCTTTTCAGTTCGCAGAAACCGTTTTCTGCTCTCACCTCTCGAGTACAAGGCCCCATGTAAATTTCGAGGTCGCTTGAACGACACGAGGTTTGGATGTTGAATCAGAATTAAACCCACATGCTATAGTTTATTCGGAAAGAGTTTCTTCAAGTCTATATAGATATCGGACGATTCCACGTGTGGCGACGATAATGACCTTCGCAGATTCTAACCGTTGGCTTGCTTTTGACGTCACATACTTATCCCTTTCGTTTCAGTCCCCCACCTTGCATAGTTAATTTAATCGACACTGTGGGCCAAGACCCCACTGTGAACCAAAGGAGACTGCACGCCCCCGAAAAGGGAACGAACAAGGAATTTGAAACTTCAGGTCGTTGCACTCGTCGCAGAGTTTGGTATTCGAGACGCATCGAGACGTGTTCTTTTCTTGGCATTGAGCCTTCAATTGTAGACTTGTCAAGAGACCATACATTCAAAGGTAAGCTAGAAATTCCAGTTGTGGACATTCAGATGAGCTTCATTGAAAGATGCAAATGTTTTTCAATCTTAAAATCTTCTTCTTGGGTTATTGTATTAGTTATATAATTACTCTCGCCATCATTTGAGTGGCATCACCATGCAATTATCGCCTCTGTGTTATTATAAAGTGTATCGTTTTCTTCTTTCACGAGCAGAAAACTCAAGAATCGTAACAAATTGCGGACAAGGTTCGAGTTCTTTTGCTTCTTTCTCGTACCAAGCCTTGTTCTCAGAGAAAATACAGAGTGATTCATGTTTAACAGATTTCCGAAGACGATGATTCTTCTCTGAAGAGTAATTCAATAAGAATTTTCAGTCTGTAATTTCTTGAGCTTTTTGTCTTATTCCGTTTACAGTCATGCAGCTTCTCTAGAGAGTGCTCATTTGTTGAGCATTCAGGAAATGTTATTTTTTCCCTTCTTACAATTTGAAATCAACATTAAATGTCGAAGTTCGTGAAAGACCTCTAAAACTGAATCACGCTCTCCAGAGCTGGTCCGCCCAGATCGGCGAAACGAGAACGTTCTCTTGACTTTGACTTAGGTACATTCTCGAATGGAGCACGAGGACGCCGCCGACGTCGTCGGTGGAGCGGAAACCAGGAAGCCACCGACACTCTCAAGGACATGTTTTTTGCACGCTTTGGGTTCTGCTACCAATCGAAGAAAAGTAAAACGCCTTCAAAGCTTGAATATTCACCAAAATTAGCTCATACAAATTTCAAAAATGAATCGTACACAAAACAAGGGACTGAAATGGAAAGAACCGTATCAAGACTTATTTTCGAAAACTTATTTTCGGAGATGATTTTAGAGAGGGAGCAAGGGGGCACCGAGTTTCGCACGAGCAATTGCGTCACAGCGGAGGCTACGTCATATGTGAGCGTTCGGTGAGGAAGATCCAAAATGGTGGTATGTTCGTTAGGCAACCTTCAGAGACCGTACAGTTTGTATAGCGACTAACTAAATCCTCGAGTGTTCGAGTCTTGTTTGCTATAAATACGAACTCGCCTCGTGACCGGTATACTAAGCTTGTTCGTGCAAGAAGGAGAGAGAAAACAAAGAAGGATGTTGCCCTCGACAAGAATGAAAGAGGAAGAGAGAAAGAGATTGAACAGTGAAACGGGGAACCGGTACTTCGACAACCCACAACAGGACCGTATTCTACATCTGACGAAAACTGGGAGCAACAAAGGACTCGGTTTTTTAAAAATTAAGAAGATATTTTAGCTGGTCTTGGATTTTAACAACATCGGCTTTAGACCTATGGATACAACTTGTATTTTTCAAACAGCTTCACACCTTTTGAAGCCTTGGGTCTATATTTAGATGAATTGTAAATGATGAAAACAAATCCTAAAGTACAGCGGTTTCTTTCAGTCTGATAACTTCATTTTTGGGCTTTATTTCGACTGAAGGATCTTTCGACTGTGATCCTGAGCCTTCGATGCGTGGCGGTGAGGGCGGTTTATGTTCCCTCTACGGTTTATGTGCGAGAGGAAGAGAAGGATATATTCAAGACTTAAGTGGTTTGAACAAGGCAGGAATGTGATGGAATGAGAGAGACGGAAAATTGAATTGAGGGAGTGAGAGAGACAGAGGGAGGCCTTGGTAGAGACTCAAATGCTCGTCGAGAAACAAGTCAAGCAACCAATGAAGCAGAAGGGAACCGTACGTTCGGTGACTTTAACGAAAGATGCACCTCCCAGCATCCACCTCTGTCTCTTTCATACCATTCAGATTCCGTATTTTTTATTACCTCACATTTTAGGGCTTACAACATTCCATTTCAGCTTTTACAACCCAACATATTGATTTTTATTACCCTACAATCCTACATTTTAGAGATGCTACTACAGAATTTTATGAAATAATATATGCCTCTATGGGTGATAATAAAGACCAGTTTCCAGTTAAGAAATTTCTGATGGAATGTCACTTGATTGCATTATTTATCACACATTAATTATAATTTTTTAATCGATAACGAAGTCACCGTTCATTGTGCCCTGGCCCAAGGTCTCTTTATAATGACTAAGAGCCTTAAGAACGATTTACCGTTTTCAAATCAAATCTGTTTTTTGAAACTAATTGGTAGATTCATGAGTGTTTAAATTTCGGTGATATATTTAATTACAGATACATGATATTTTGTTTATAATATTGGATGTTTTCGGGTCTGAGGGATTTGCAGATCGACAGGTTTTTGCGTAATATTATTACCGCATATGAATAAAGAGCTTCTGGGAAGCAGGTACGAGAAAATGTAAGCACCGGATGCGGGATCACATCCGGAAATGAGGGGTCTATCGATCTGGACTGCGATGAAAACAGAAACGGGACCACAATAGAAATACAATATTATTTCGAAAATAATAGCTTTCCATTATTTCCATGAGAATTGTAAAAGTATGCTATCGTTGGCAACAATGAGGTTCTTAAAACTTATTTGTTTAAACGATTCAATAATAAGATTATAACAAAACGATTCTAGAGAGTTTAGAGTTACACTTCTATAATCTTGTTATTAATCGGCAATCAAAAATCTGTAGTCTAGTCAGTGATTGAGGAAAATTCAGGTCAATGCCGATGAGACGTCCGCGACTCGACACTGTAAATAAGTTTCTATCGACGCCGTTTGCATAAAATTAATAACCTGTGCAAAAAGGCGTTCTATCACTCAGAAGGTAAATAGCGTCGCCGAGTGTTTATTTTAAGGTTCATAATCGCTGCTGACATTGACTGCAAAGTGTTATTTTCAAAAATAGACATACTTTCTAAGAACCTTCTGTGGAGTTGTTGCTGTAAGATCTTATCCAAGAGCTTGAAAGAATAAAGTATTGAAACAGAAAAGTTTATTTAAATTTTTCTTCTCTAAGTGGCATGTAATGTGTTCAAGTGAAAGAGATTCTTTTCATAAGATTCAAAATGGGGAGAAGTCGAACTATCGTTATCTGCCTTTCGTCCGGGTCCGTCCGATCGAAACGAAACTCGGCTCGCTTATACTCGACCTACTTACAAGTAAGATGTAACCACTCCCAGGAATCGTTTTTACGTTTTTTTCCCGCCTTTCGAGTCATGAAGTACCGAGTCAAATGTTTCATTTGTAAATGCCTTCAATTTAGAAATAAACATAAAAATAATAATTATAAACGCTGTGAAAAAATTCTTCCTATCGTAAAAGATCTTCTCAAGGAGAGTGTTGAATTCATCAAATTTGTACAAGTTATGTCGGACGTTCAAAGTGGATATTTCGTAATGTGGTTCTAACGAATCTTTTTTTGCTCTGACAGGTCCAACGTTTGACTGTTGGCGTTATGTCAACCTTTTGAGCAAGAGGATGCATAGGCGTCGGGAAATAAAATTAAGTATTTTTGACCATAATTTTCTTCTAGAAGAACACAAAGGAGATTGCAGTGTAGATTAGATTTTCTTTTGTAATGCTTGTATTTGTCTACTGTAGGAAATTATCAGTGGATCCAAAATTTACATATTTCGAAAGTCGACGACAATGATTCTCTCTGTATTGTACACTCCTTTTTAAAGTGCCCGCTTTCTTTACATCGCAAACATTACATTATACGAGTATTACGTTTCGTCACGAGGGGTCCCACATAGGGTCTTCTTCCTAAGCACCTGCAGCACTAGAAGCCACCAGTTACCGTAAAGAAGGGCTCCCGTTGCAGGATGGGGTGCATACTCTATCTAAGTAGGTTCAAAGCAAACAATAGCTTTATAAAAAAAAGGAATTCCAGGAACTCTGAAAACACATTAGTTAACTTTAGAAAACACATAACTTTAGAAAAAAGTGTTCTTTGCTTTTCCTGGAAATTTGTCCAATAATAGATGCCCGCGTGTTGAATACATTTTTACAGACTTTCATTAACGCGAGAGATATGCAAACTGATAGCTTTCAATGAGACACCCTGTGTACCCGCATGCCCGCAGTTCACCATATTGTACACTAAGTCTGCAGAAAGGTTGATAATATTGCAACTGATAGTTACTCGAATCAATTTTAAAACTTGTTTGAAAGTGATTGTAAACAAATTAAAGAATCCATCATTCTTAAGAACAGCATAGACTCTATTCTTACGTAAGGCAGAACCTTATTTCATCGCCTCATCCGATTTCATTGACACGATTTTAGTCGCGAGAAATCGAACAATGAACAATATGAAGGGCTAGTTGTAGTCATACATAACGTTTAGGTTAGCGTTATTCTAAGTGTTTTGCGTAGCGGTACTGTGCGTGGGATGGCAGCAAGGTTGACAACGCGTATACCGTGTTAGGACGTCGTGTTACGTAAGGATTCCTCTGCGGAACGATTGCTTCTTTTTTTTTCCTTTCCACGATTCCGTATTCATTTGCGGATACCTAACTCATTGCATCACTCATAGACGATCCGTGAAACGACTCTTGCTACCATGAGAAAATCACACAGAAAAGGCCGATTAATACTCAAGACCAAGTAAAAAAGCCCCCTCTCCCAAAACTGGAACGCAAATTCAATTACCATTGACAAGTTTATGGGAAATAACTTCTGAAAGTTGAACAAGACTGGAAAATTAGTAGGTTTTTCATGTTTTACGATGTAATACTGGAGATCATTACAGCGGTTGTCTGCGGTCAGAAAAAGACATTTCGCAGGAGAGCTCCTGCACTTGGCCCTCTTGGGGAGAAAGAATTTCGGTCACGGCCCTCTTGCGCCACATTATAGTCTCGTGGCATTGCCACGGTGTTTTATACGCAAGAGCATTATAAGCAACAGGTACGAGCTTGAAATCTCGCTACCTGCGATGGTTGCTGAATGGTAGCAAAGAAACTTAAATTTTTGTGGGAATTGCAGCATGCATGATTGTATGGGAATCCATGGTCGGGATATGAATTTAAAGTCACAGAATGGACGTAAATTGGGTTAGACTAGTAGTTTTATTGGTCTGTTGTTAGTCTTCGTGTGTCTGCCTATTCGCGTTATACGTTATAGGTACTCGACCAACGAGCGCTGCATTGTAATTCGTCACAATGGCTGCACATCCTGGTATACTGGCCTTTGGCACAGGTGCACGTCACCGCGTGATTTCCTACGTGTCAACGACAGGTACCTCTATAAGTGCCGACTAGCACGCTACGACACCCGCTACAAATCTACAATCAAACATATTTCCGTCGAACGGTTTTCATTATTACTATCAGATTGACCTAATGCCTTATCTCATTAGAAACGATGAGGAAAACAAGAGAAGCAGAAGCAACTGAGGATCTATGTCAAATCGTAAAGGAATGTTAAACAACCATTGAAGCTATGAAAAAGTCGATACCAAATCGTAAGACTGTATGTATCATTGTAACTACAGAAAACAAAATTAATTAAGGATCCAAGCTAAATCGTAAAGAAATGTTAAACAAACATTGGAACTATGAAGTCAATCTTTGCTTACGTATTGTACAATAACTAAAAATACTCTCGAACAAGATTGATTAGAGTTCTAAGGCTAGAAAAAGACTCGTTTCGCAAAATGAGCGAAGAAAAAGGAACGAGCTATCTTTAGCGAGTCTTTCAATTACGGTTTTAACGCTTGTCCTTCTTGTCCACCTTGACGAAAGGCAACAAGAGAAAAGACTCACAAATCTAGCTGCCGATTACCGTTTCGCAAGATTCGTACGCGACGCCCTGAAGTGAAGGTTACCAGACAGATTTTGAGAAATGAGCTTCTTTATGTAATGTATTCAACTCATTAGATTATGGTGAACAAGCCCAGTTTGGCAATGACACGGTCACGATTAGCATTCGTTTCACCAGCTGATTTATAAAACACTCCCCTTTCTTTCATTTCGCTTCCCACGTTAAAGCTAAAATATAAATAACGAACGGAACGTGATATTCCCATGTCCATATCTCTGCAGCTTTTTCTCTCGTTATTTATTTACCTCCTGCTGCAGTCACTCGCACTCGATGGCCAAGGTTCGAGAGAAACCAAGTGAGGGATTATTTCTTTGTGTTTGTGTGTCCGAGTATCTGTATACAGGTTCTGAGGGGAGTCAAGGCATCTGATTGCCTCCCGTATATAGAAGGACCTGTAAGGTGTAAGCTTTAGCGGTACAAGGCGAGGATGGAAAACTGGTCCCTGTATCCCTACTTCCCCTCATCTCCTCAACCACCATCGAGCCATCATCCAACAGATTCAGCTCGATGGTGAAGTAACTCTCGAGATTCTTATTCGAGTGCTACCAAAGTGAGGGAGAAAGAGAACTGAATCTCTTCGAAAGAGAAGGACCGCCGATTCAGAAGATGAAAAGATACCAGATCGAATGAGAACACCTGTTGAGAAGCGAACTCGAGGCTTTTAACTCAGATTATCAGAGATGTAAACGCAAATCTCAGAGGAAGGACTAATGCAAGTGAAAAGGTTATCTTGAGTCTTTTTTCCTAATACAAAAAAAAAAACTACTTTTTCGAGAACATTAAAGAACGAAACAAAGATATTTTGAGAATTGACCCTGGGACTTTTTATCATTTGAGAGATAACGGTTCTGTTTCTTTTTCAGTGGATAATAACCTTCGTATGTCAGGAACAAATCAGCTGACAAGAAAAACCAGCAGAGCGCGAAAATCGAATCGATTTGACAAGACCAAGCAGAAAAGTATTGAGAAGATTGCTTCACCAGGCATTGAAGTCTCCACTTTAATTCATAATCATATGCTTAAAGTCAAAAAATATTTGTGTCTCTTATAGTAATGAATGAGTAGATATTTATTTTGGTTCCTCAGATTATGGTAACATTCTTGAGTAATATTTTTGTATGGGAACTGAGCATCTTAAGCCTCTGAATTATTATAACGTGAAATATAAATCTTTCAAATCCGGTATTTAGTATCAATAGAACGGTGGATACTGGATACGACATGAAAATGGTCTAGCCCTAGGGTCGTAAGCCTCTCAAAATCATGATTAAGATCCTCGAAAGAGAGAGAAGGGGGGATCTATTCCTAAACCAGTTTTAGGATAAGGCTTTGCGGTCCAGCCGCCTACTCACTATACCGTTGCTCAGGATGACTGCTCATCCAGGAAACCCACAAGATGGTGGTACACCAGGAAAAGAGGGGAAAAATTGCGTAAGAGTTACAAAATTCTATTAGGACCGGTTCCTAGTTCTTCTAGCGGCTAGCCTCTAATTTTCATTTATTTGATTTGGAATTAACAAAGATACGACTAGACTAGAAGAGAGGGATCGCTGAGATTTATTTCATTGGATCATTAACTTGAACTTTACGAGTTGGTTTCATTCCTCACTACCCAGTAAGCGATAATTCATCAATTTTTATTATAACTCTATTCCTTCAAGTAAATCTTCATGAATAAAATTGCAAATCCATATTGACATTTATAATTATTATTCATTACCCTCTCTATTGTAAATGTTGTGAATGAATTCTTACTTCCAGGCGGACAAGACAAGGTTTTAAAGGTCAAGCGCCACATTGCGCAGTTCTGCGGGGAGGAAATTTTTATTAACCTTAGGAACGCGGAACGGGATTTGAAATATCAAAAGCTACTCTTCCATAATTTGTAGATAAATTGAAAACTTTTTTAAACGGCACGAGTATAATGTTGTAAGAGCATGTATGACATTATAATCTCTGACTTCAATTATCATCCACTTAGAGATCGTTTTTTACGATTGCTACCAGTTCACCGCGTTTAAAAATCACTGAATTAACTATTTATGTGAACCGTTTTCAGACTCGGTTCTATAAATTATGTAACTTGAAACATTCAACTTTAAGCTTCCAAGAAAATCTGAAGAATCTTTTACAAATAGTGACCATTTGTGAAGAGTGAACATTAGTAAAGAAGTATAATGGAGAGAACGGAAGATTACAAGGAGAGAAATTAAGAATACATTTCTTCAAGGAGGACTTCTTGAGGAAGAGGAAGAAAGAGATGCACGTATAAGGAGTGGTTCTCTAGAATCGCGGGAATCTTGCAGAGTCAAGGGTATCCTCATCGTTAGGTCATTATATTATTATTATCTTCACTTATTTCGAATTTTATTCGCTAACGAGCTGCGGAAGAATATGTGCAGCCAAGTTGCACCGTCCAAGATAGACACCTGCGTGTCAGGTGCCTGCACCTGCGAAGACCACCTTTTTCGGCCCATCTAATCATTTCTAGAAGTGACCAAGATTCGCCAAAACAACTGCTCAGATTCAACCTTAAGATAGTCCACACCATTTTTTTCTAAAATACTAAAAACTGACAACCGATAGTGAAGGACCGGCTTCCCAAAGATTAGGACGCCATAATTCTAAAGTGAAACAAAAACTTCTTTATAGTGGATGAAGGAATTGGTGAATTTTCAAACTTACATTGATGTTTGTTGACGATGAGACTTAGGGGTTCATGTCCACCAAGTGGGCTATCCTTTCCTCCATGGGGTGGACTTTTTCCCGAATGTTGGGCCTCCAACAGCCGCAGTTGCTGCTGATGGAGGCGATTCTTGATGAGGAAAATCTTGGGCATCTTGTCGTCGGAGTATCCCTCGACTCAAAACACCCCAAACCTAATTGCTCCCAAAATTATCCTTCAGGTCGCACTCACCGCGATCGCGTCACCATTGGTACCCAAGGTCACCGCGACCTTTCTTCAGTACCAAGGCCCAAACAAAGAGCCTCAAAACTCCCGCTCTTACACTCTCAAGTTCGCGTGGTACTCGCAGATTCGTCCAAGGTCACTTAACTTTAAAGCGCACTCTCCGAACTACGAAGTTCCTCACTGAACTGGCGTTCGCCAGCATAAAAACATCAAAATCAACTCTATAGTAGTCTGCGATGTCCAAAACTGAACTAGGGTTTCACTCTTTGATTTAAGTCACTCTCCAGATAAGTCACTCTAGAGATATTATCAGTCACCTTGATTAATGTAAATCACTCACTGTAACAATTTGTTTTTTTTTAATCGCGCACGATTTTTGACAATTTACGGTTAGATTGGCTCGGGACCGAAACACCGTGCGAAACACCAGCCTCGGCCTCTCGTAAGCAACTGAAGTTCTACAGGTAACCAAGACCCCGGGCCCGACTGTCAGTCCCCTTCCACCTGAGAACCGTACACGCCCCCCTGTCCCTCTCAAAGCCGCTGGCACTCCCACCAGAACCGCTCATCGAGTGCCAGTGATCTGACTCGGTTATGCTACCACCGTAATATTACCTGTGAAATATCCAGAGACCCAGTGGGCAGGAACATCTGAGATTGGATTCGGTTTTTACAAAGATCCACAATTGTAGGAAGATTTTGCTGGTATTGTTCTCCACCAATGCGCACTATGAGGAAACAGATAGTGGTAATCTGGTAATGTGCCATAACTGGTAGATCGTATTTAATAGATGATCGTAGATCGTAATTGAAAACAGTCTTGTAATCAGTACCATACCTGTCCGGTAACCATTATCAAAGGTCCGGTAACCATTATCAGAGGTTACAATCGTCAGGTTTTATTTGATTTTCGAAAGACATCCAGACCCCTATTTTCTTCTATATTCATTTTTCTTCCTAAGCTAGCGAATATGCGAATAGCTGGCATTCCTTGAGATCTGGCGATCTCAAGTTCCCAAGAATTCAAGATCACAGGAGTGCATTTCGGTGCCCCTGGAGGCGTCTTTGCAAGAAGTGGAATCGCGCATGCGCCTAACGGAGCCCATACAAATACAGATAAAGGACTTTCGATGTGTGTATTCTGTGTTCTCCAACCTGTATACCCTTCTCGTTGCCCCCTACCTTCTATCTGCCCGCGGAATACCTCCCCTCTTTTTGAAATTGTATAGTGTATCCTTGTGTACATGTGAACTTACACAGGCATATCCGCGCGGAGCAAGAGTGAGTCTATAAATATAGATTTGCGAGAGTGTGTGAGTGAGCATGTACATTGTAGTCGCAACGAGCCCGTGAAGAGTCGGCAAGGTTACGTTTACCTTTAGCAGTTTAGCCGCAATGCCGGTTACGTCGCGAAGCGGTATTCCGCCTAGCGGCTTGAGACTCAACTTACGGGGTCCGCTGTACCGTCGCGCATAGAAATTTGCGTGCATTGTTTGCGGTTTTTTGTTGATGATTTTTTTCAGGATTTTGGATAATCATCAAAGAGATGGACACTGATGAAATAAAAATTTTGAAATGTATAACTACAAATGTTAAAGAAATATATTTTTAGGTTTAGCACAGGGAATTTTTGTGAAGGATTATAATTTTTACTTTGGGACGGGCCCTTTTAGGGACGAATTATAATTTTTGGTTTAGGAACAGGAATTGCAGTCAAGAAATATAATGTTAGCATTGGAACAGGGAATTTTAGTGAATAATTATGATTTTGAGTTTAGGACAGGAAATTTTAGTTAGAAATTATAAGTCTCAGTTTGGGACAGAAATTTTCAATAAAAAAAAAATATTTTCTTTTTCATTTTGAATCACGGAAATTCATGCAGAATTATAATTTGAATTTTAGGGCAATAGGGAATTTAGAATTAGAATTTTGAGTTTAGGCAGGGTGTAGCGTCCTGGAAATCCTTGAAAACCTGGAAAAATCTTTGAATATTTTTTCTACCTGAAAAAACCTGGAAAAGTCCTTTAATCAAACCTGAAAATTTTAGGGAATTTTTTTTCGAGAGCGTGACTGATTTTTTGTATAATTATAATATAAAATTGAATATCATTTTTTTTATTTATGAAAGTAGCTTCATATTAATTTTTTTATTATGCTGAACATTTTTTTTACTGATAGTTTATCTTTTTTAGTCAAAAATTCAACTATTTATTCGAAAATAGTGTATTTTGTTGAAAATTCGACGTTTTGAATGAGAATTCACCTTTGTAGGTAGGAAATTCAACTATTTTGTTGAACATTTCACTAAGTATTTGGTTAAAAAAATCATTTATTTTTCTTGAAAATTCGTTTTTTTTCATAGAAAATTGAATTACTTGATTGAAAATCAAACTTCTTTGTTAAAAATTATTTTTTTTACGATTCATCATTACAATTGAAAAATCACCTCTTGGATTGAAAATGTATCTAATTTGTTGAAAATTCGATTTTTTAAACTGAAAATTCAAGTATTCCAGTTGACGATTCATCATTTTTTTTAATTTATCACTTTGGTTGTAAATTTAACTATTTCGATGCGAATTATTTTCGTTGTTGTAAAAATAATTTTATAAACTGTATATTTAGCTGTTACATTTTTGGTTAAAAATTTGTACTTCTTTTAAATTTGAAAATTTACCTAGTTGGTTGAAAATTTATATTTTTTATTTGAAAATTAGTATTTTTTGGTAGAAAACTATAATGATTTTGGTTGTGAATTCAAATACCTTTTTGAAAATTAAATTCCTTTGTTAAAAATTAATTTTTTGGATTGAAGATTTATCATTGTTAATGAAAAAACGTTGAAAATTGACCTGTTTCGTTGAAATTGTTATTTTTCTGGTTAAAAATAACTTTTTCTAACTGAAAATTTAACTATTTCAGTTAGAGATTCTTTTCTTTTTGATTGAAAATAAATGTTTTGAAGATTCATCGCCATAGTTGAAAAAAGTTTAATTACTTTCTTGAAAACTTTTTATTTTTTTTTTTGAAAAATTAATCTTTTAAATTGAAAATTTGCTTATTTTTGGAAAATTCGTGTTAAAATTAGTCTTCTTAGCTGAGAATTTAAGCAATCCAGTTGAATATTGCATCATTTTATTTTTAAATATAGATCTCTTTGGCTGAAAATTTAACTTTCAATTTTTGGTTGACAATTCATCTTTGTATATGTCAAAAATTCAACAATTTGTTTTCAAATTCAAATATTTCGTTGAAAATTTTCATTATTTTATTGAAAAATAAAAGTAAATTAGATTCACTTTGATTGAAAAATGAAAAAAATTGAGAAAAAAATGAAAAAAATTGAGAAAAATGGTTGGATGAGAATTTTTTGGATACTTGGATTTTTTATCATAAAATCAGAGTTTTGGGATGTAAAAGAAATTTCGCGAATGAAACTTTTTTTTAGTTCTAGTAGACCTACAAATTCTACTATGTTTCGTGAAAAGTATTTTTTCACTTTAAAAAAGTGGTGCATGGAAAAATTCTTTTCTTTGTCCTGGAAAATCTGGGAAAGTCCTGGAATATTTTTTTAAAGAAATTTTAGACACCCTAGTTTAGGACAATAGGGAATTTTAGTAAAGAATTAAAATGTAAGGTTTGGGAAAGAGAATTTTATAAAGAATTACAATTTTTAGCTTAGGACAGGGAATTTCAGTAAAAAAATATATAAATTGAACTTTGGAACACGGAAATTAATGAAGAATCATAATTTTGATTTTAAATCAATGGGATATGTTTGTGAAGAATTATTATTATTTTTAGCTAGGAACGGGGAATTTTAGTAAAGAAATATAAAATATAATTTTAACTTTCGAACAGGGAATTTTAGTAACGAATATTTATTTTGAGTTTGAGACAGGAAATTTCAGTAGAAAATTTTGAAAATCGGTGGAGAGAATTCCCGAAAAAATTATAATTTTGACTTTCGCATAGGGATTTTCGTGATGAATTATAATTTTTAGTTTAGGACAAGGAATTTCCATCCAGGATTTGTTATATTTTTGAATTGCAGGGAATTTTAGTAAAGTATTATAATTTTGAGTTTGTGACAAAAATTTTCAATCAAAAAATATCATTTCAACTTTGGAACACGGAAATTCATATAGAATTATAATTTTTATTTTAGGGCAATAGGGAATTTTTGTTAAGAATAATAATTTCAAATTTGGAACAAGGAATTTTAGTCAAGAAATATAATGTTCGTTTTGGAACAGGGAATTTCATGAAGAATGCTAATTTTGAGTTTAGGGCAACAGGCAATTTCTGTGAAGAATTATAATTTTTACTTTCTCACAGAAAATTTTAGTGAAGAATTATAATTTTTAGTTAGGGACATAGAATCTTAGTAAACTTAATTTTAACTTCAGAATAGGGAATTATCCCAAAAAATTATAATTCCAAGTTTTCAAGAGGAATAAATAAATTTAACATAAAAAAAATTCCCATGAGAATTATAATTTTGAGTTTGAAACAGGAAAAGAGTTAGAATTTGTCAATTTGGGCTTGAAACAAGTAATTTTTGACTTGGAACGGGAAATTTTGAATAATAATTTCAATTCTAATTGATAACAAGAAAATTAAAAAAAAAAACAATCCATATTTAAAGTCAGAACTCGTCAGATTTGTTAAATTCCTTGTTCCAAATCAAAATTTTTGGCAGTTTCGCGTATTTTGAATTAAAAGCTGATTTTTTGTTGGGTAAAATTTTCAAATTTTTGAATTTGTTATCTTAATTGTCTACGAATACTCACTAGATTGATGATTTAGATGATTATTTCTAAATATTATCGAAGGCATATTATTTTTAAGAACATATGTATTATGTAGCAATTAAGCCATTTAAAGGTAATTAAGATCTCAAAAAACGTCAAATTTTCATTTTTTTTGCCACAAGAATTATTTATTACAATGGTTATTGTTAACTCTTTAAACACTTTTGAAACTAGCATTCATTCTTACAACAACTTAGAACAATTTCAGTGTATACAACATTTTTTTCTGCATGAGAGTAACAACATTTCGAATTTGTTTATAAAAAATTAAATTGTTATATTTTACCTAATAATATTAAACATTTATGACTTTTAGGAATATTTTCAATGATAATAATATTTTGCTACAAAAAACTGTCTATAATAATTGTTATTATTAAATTTTTAATTATATTGATATCAAATGTCGCTTATAACATAACAATTAAATGGATCCATTCGCAAATTATTTGTATTCTGTGATTCCTCATGCACTGATTTAGGACAATTTAAAGTTTAACTAAGCAGTTATTAGAGAGAAAAAAAACAATCGGACCTGCTGATGAATTTTTTAGGGATTTCTATAATCTTCAGAAAGACAGGCGCTATGATCAAATAAAAAAAATGGAAATATAAAACTACAAATATTAATGCCTCTCGTTTTTGAAGAATTCCTACACTTCAGGCGCCTTGTCCTAATTTTATCTGGGACCCTAAAATGTCCCAACTTCTCAGCTGGATCCAGACATCCAATATTGTATCAGATCTAAAAATCTTTAGAGGACCATATAGTCAATCATGCCTAAATACAATTAATGCCACGATACTTACGACCACATTTTCCAGGGAAATGAACACCTCGAATAGCCCTTATACTAAAATAAAAAATTCCTTCGAATTCTTATCTAAGTTATTCCATGACATTTAAGATAATTTCGAGAAAAGATCCAATTAATATCCCCAGAGCGGCATTTCCTTAAAGAATTTCTTAACAAGCAACTTATCAAGGAATAAGAAGTTATTTAACAACACTCTTATTTGTCTTAATTACTCAAATAAACATTAATCGTAAAATATTGCTCGGATATTTTATTGTTATTGATAACAATCTAAATTCAGAAGTGGGACTTTTAGAATGAAAGAGATAATAAAGTTCTATTTCAATTATGAGAATTCAGAATCCTAAACCTAGTCCTAATCCTCCACCTGAAGCAGGTAGCTGACCTGTTCTGAACAAGAGATATTTATATACCTTCTTTTCAAAGAATTTCTCCTATTATCTACAAATCTATGCAAAATAGCAGAGGTATAATGATGAACGTCGTGCGAAAGGTACAGGTGCCAGGTAGCAAAATAGGAACCAATAAGTTTGGTTGTTGATATTTATTTAAAGTCTCACTCCTCCCTAAATGTAGACACCTGATTCCTAGAAAGAGTATATCTCCCCAGTTCTGTTTCCCCTTTTCATTACCTTTTTGAAATGATACAAATTAAAGAAAGAACAGTTTTTCAACAACAGAGGGAACTCGTACGGAACTGTAATTCTGCTTCTTCACCCAGGGCGTTGTGCTACCATCCAATGCGGAAGTGTCTCTAGCGGTTGGCGAAGAGAGACCAACAAATGGTCTATAATGTTCTTTAAGGCTTCTGAGCAGGCATCTAACGACCGCCTATGTGCGTTCCTGACATGTTCGCCACATGCCGTGACGATCGTCGGTTTCACGCGAACCAATCAACAAATTTTTCCAAGTTGTCTCTTTTGAAATATAGATGTCCGTCAAACAATGCATCCTAAAAACTGATGAGGGTTTTCGCTCAGACGACAATATTAACAGGAAACATTCTTGTCCAGCAAATAATACAATGTCCTTTTACTGAAAACTAAAGTGCAAGGGTACTTGCAAGTCGTAAGGAAATAGCAATGACGCAATAGGAAAACTGATTTAATTACCAAGGCGCCTCTCACGCGGCTTACCGCTGCCATTCTTCGGAACCACACAGATTATATATGTTCAGCCTGCGGTTAAAGCATGAAAAAATATTTTTCATATAGATAATAATCCTTATTGTATAAACAGATGCGATCAACTAGGTGAGATTGAAGAAGATTTTGTTGTAATTGGGAGCATCCTTGGGGCATCATGGTATGCACGATCTCCCAGAGAATGAGCATCACAAAGTGGTCTAACGAGAGGAGAGCCCATACTTTCTCCAGTAGAGAATCCTCTTTTCCTCCCTCACGTCCCATTCTCAGAATTTCATTTCACCTCGATGACTGCATGAGGCCGCCATTCGCATAACACGATTACGTGTGCGACGGCATTATCTAACGCTCAAGAATTCGGAACTGGTAAGGACTAAAGATGTGACCATTTTTAGAACCGGCATCTACTCTTCCTTTAGATCCTAATCTTACATAATCTTCTTCTTACGACCTTATTGTTCCAATTCAGTAGATATTCAAGGTTCTTTCCTTTAAAAAACCTGTATGATCCTCGCAATTGGATAACAAAAACCTAGAACATAACCATAATCTATAGGTCTAAACACACCGCTTCTAAACACGTGTCTATCTTTGTCTGAATGGAAATGAATCTGCGTATAATAATTAAGTCGCATACAATCTATCCATGCAAATTGATTGTACTTGAAATGAAGACCGCAAGGGAGATGAAGTGCAGGAAAATGAAAAATTCATAGTTCTCCCACGTGGCGAATCAACTCTGCTCCGCACCGTTGCATTGCGAAAGGTGTCTAGGCTTGCAAAACTGTTTGTTGTCGTAACCAAGAGCCAAAGTCAAGGCCAAGGCGGGAGCGCTTATGCAACTCGTGCCACCATCGCGCAATGTACTCTGCTTTAAGCCAATTCCTAAGTTATACAATCCGAAGCAGATCTTTCAGTAGTTCGAAAACAATGAAAATTTAGGGATATTCCGGAAGAATGGTTAAAAATGTTTTAGTGTCATAGTAACATCTTACAAAACTACCTGTCCGAATTAATTTTTCCCTTTCTCACGATCTCCTTAAAATAATTTAAAAATGTTCCCACCTGACGATCTTGCCACAATGACCTGCGCTTTCCTGTCAAGCATGTACTTCACAAGGGGTCTCTCAATTTTAGAACAATGGTCGGTCAGTCGCTTCTTCTTGAAGTTTAATAATGGGGTCGTTGTAGTCAAGTTCGATCAAAACAAACCAGGTTATCATTACTTATATCATACCATTGAATCCAAGTAATAGCATCAATCCTTTAGTATGGTACAAGACTATAAGACTATAAGTAATGATAGCTTGATTTTAGAGTAATGAGCTTCCTTAGTTTCTGCATGTTGGTTTTAAGTTCTCTGGTTACACTTTTAGTGTTTTGTTTTGTAGATAAGATTGTTGGACAGACGAGATAGGCGAAGACCCTATTTTCTAGGAACGAAGCAAGTGGAGAACGGTGTTATTGCCTGGAGACAAGCGCCAATGCCAGTTCGCCACTGACCATAACCGTTTAACGGCCACCAGTTAAGACCATATGGACGAATCATGTCGTACGACAGAGTCCATCGAAAGCATTCGTACACCTGTTCACTCTGTGAAGCCATCCTCAGAATTTCCAGTCGATCCCCAGGAGTTATCTCAGCCCTTGACCCCATTTCTTACGCAATCTGAAAGAAGGCATTTAAAGTCTTCGCTAACATATGATTTGTAGCATCATTTGGACTTTTAGACAATCCAGATGATACAGATATTGCCTAAGCTTTTTCCTCAGAAGAGTTTTTCTCCTTGGGACTATTAGTCTCGGAAGCTCGAATTGTTTTTTTCACTTCCTTGAGTTCACTGCCATCGTCAGTTCCGGTGGATGCCACTTCTGTTGTTTCGTCACCGAAACGAATTATCTAATTGGCGTTGATTTCACTGCTTTTCTTCTTGCGCTGCTGTTCAGTAATCTGAAATTTTTCTAAAGAATCTTCTTCCTTTCCGAATCCAAAAGTCGTGAACCTAATCTCGAATCAAATCTCACGTTGTGCAGTTCCCGAGCGACTTAGAATAACAAATTCCGTGAGTTTTTTTTTCCTTTTTGCGAATGTTTACAATTTACATCGCCTATAACAGAAGTCGTGACGCGGTTTCATGCACGGGGTTTCCTAGTAGCTTGGCTTGAACTTACGCGCATTCCCATCGTAAAAACTTGCCGAGACGCGGGAACCGAGTGTTTCGAGTACTTGGAAAGAGTTCAAAGACGATGTTCTCTTCTGAAAAATAAGTGCTATGGGGAAAGTCGTTTCAAGTTTTGTTTTGTTCCAACTTCAGTTTTTGGAATTCGATCCTTTGATGAAGGTAATTTTTTATTGAATGATTCTGAGATGACCTTTCCAAATCAGAGTCTCCAAGAAGGTAGGGATGAAGGCGAGAGGAACGAGTTTGATACTAGATGATCAGGAATCAGAGGTCGTTGAACCTGGACAACAGCGAGACAAGGAGTAGACCGAGTCGCGGGAACCGTGAAGTTTTCAAGGCAATTGCTTTTACCCGTCTCGACCAAGTTTCTTGGTAGCCAACTTCCAAGTCTCAATACCGCTAGAGTGAACAAGTTCGTTCATTAGAGTTGATAAGATATATTAAAAATTATGTTAATAAAGCAATGGGTATAGAATACAAGACAGATGAGAGTGGAAAGGGTGGATTTATTTTGCATGATAGTGTTCTAATTTCTTCCGTTTAGTTTATTTTTTGTTTGATCTTCTGATATTGCAACCATGCGATAACGGTAATTGCCGTACAGGTGTTGAAGTGTTTGTAATCAAACGAAAAGTGACTCACCGAGAGTGATCCGATCAAGAGAGAATGCGAACAAGCGCTAGTTTAATAGAGAGCAAAATGGGAAAAAGATCGACGGAGAAAATGAAGATGGCCTTCAGTTTGAAGGATTTTTTGCAATTTGCAATTCAATCTAATGTGTCATTCATCCTAATTTTCCCTAAAATGTTTTCAATGGGGATTTGTGAAAGAACGCCATTGACGAGGGAGCTGAAGGCAAAAATGAAGAAATAAGACCAGCTAAGTTGCTAAGGGCATCTTATTGAAACGCAGGGAGCGTACGTTTTCAGGTGTCTTTTTGTTCTACATGAGCTGGATGACCAAATCCAAACATTTTTGGAACAAAAAAAAATCAAAACTTCTTGAGAAATGTTCAAAAAATAGGTCCCAGCCCATAAATTTTGAATTTTATTCCCCAATTCCTTTGTATTGTGCCCGGAATATACCCCGATTTTCTAAAAATATAAACAGGGCTCATCCCCTGATGCTTCCCATAAAAATACCATGGGTAGAAACACATTTTTGTAAATTGCGTCCAAAATAAATTTTTAATTTCAGCCAACCTAAACCCCAGGCAAGTTAAATAAGAATTTTGCGGAAAATTCCCTCAATTATTAATTTTTTATCATTTTTTCAAAAGATTCTCTGTAATGAATAAATTATAAGGTTTTATGTGTTTTTTCAATTAATTTTCAATTGTTAAAATAAAGTTTGTTCACTTGAACAATATTATTTCCATAGAATATCGTGAATTGAGAGCATTTAATGAATACTGTGGTCTATTTAATGAACTCGAAGAGTTTTTATATATCAATTGTTTGTTTATTATTTAAACAATTTTTGTTTCGATTCAAGTTTTTAAAGAAAAAGTCCAAAAAGTCACTTTATTGCTAGTTTTTTAACAAATTTAAAACTTAAGCCTAAATCATACTTTTTCAAGTTACTTTTTATTGTTCAAACAATTTTTGTTTGTTTAAATAATTTATGATCTCATAATATGACGAGTTACTGGTATTTCCTTAATGATTTGGCCTAATTTATGAATATGAAGAGAGATTTTTTTCATTTTATTCATTACTTTTTTTCAATAAGTTCAATTACTTTCACAAATTCTTATATGTTTTAACCTACTGTTGAATGTTGATACTATTTATATTTGTTTAACAAAATTTATTAAAATACATGAGATTATTAGATACAGAATTTGATCGCCTTTTGCGCTATTACGAGAAAAAAATTTCATGTTAATAACTCTTTAATTAATTAGTTAATTCCATTATTTATTTATTTATATATTACAGTATTTAATAATTTATTATTCAAGTAATTAAAAAAAAAAATTATCAATTTTCAAACAAAAATGGAACCGTTAAATTTGCAGTTAAAACCGACGAATTTTTAACAAAATAATAATAAATTTTCAACAATAGTTTAATTTTCAAATTATTAGTTTAATTTTTAACCAAAAAGTCTAAATTTCTATCGGACTAGTTAAATTTTAACCAAAGGTATGAATTTTAACAAAAAGGTTAATTTACAAATAGTTTAATTTTATACCAAATTGTTGAATTTTTAGGCCAAAGAGACGAATTTCCTACAAAAAAAATGAAATTTCAAGAAAATAGTTTAGCGTTCAGCTGAAGAGATGAATTTTGAACCAAACAGTTTATTTTTTACCAAGCAGATTAATTTTCTACAGAAAAAGATGAATTATTAGCAAAATAGATGAATTTTCTCCAACCAAGTATTTGAATTTTCAACTAAAAAAATGATTTTTTAACCAACTAGTTGAATTTTAAACAAAGAAAGATAAACTTGTAACCAAAAATGGAATAGTTAAGTTTTCATTTAAAAAAATTATTTTCGTTAAAAAATGTGAATTTTCAACAGAATAGTTAAACTCTCAAATAAACACAATTATTTTTGAACAAAAAGTATAATTTTCTATCAAAGTAGCTTAATTTTCAACTAAAAATATAAATTTTCAACAAAAATGCAGAATTTATATTAAAAAAACTGACCTTTTAACCAAATTCTAGAATTTTCTACATTGTGGATTAACTTTTAACCAAATAGTTGAATTTTCAACCAAAAACATGAATTTTCAACCAAGAAGATTAATTTTTAATGAAAATACAAATATTTAACAAGATACATGAATTTCTAACCAAGTACTGAATCTTGAAGTAAAAAAAGATATATTTGCAACCGCAAATATAGAAAGTTAAATTTTCATTTGGAAAAATTAATTTTCAACGAAAAAAGAAGAAATTTTTAATAAAATAGTTTGATTCTCTACCAAGTTGTTGAATTATCAAGAAGTTATGTCTTCATTGATAATTTTTTTTTTTAATTCATTCTTAACAAACAGAAAAAAAAAAGAAAAAAACATAATTTTTTAGTGAAGAGGATAAATTTTCAACCAGAGAGATGAATTTTCAACTTAAATGATGAATATTCCAAGCAAAAACATAAATTTGTAAGAAAAGAGTTCAGCATTAAACCAGAGGGTTTATATTTATTTTCCAGAGAAAGAGATTATTCGTTAACAAAATAGATGAATGTTCAACCAAATATTTGAATTTTCAACTAATCTTCAAACATCTTCAAAAAAAATCTTCAAACAAAAATATGAATTTTTAATATAGCAGTTTCACTTTTAACTAAGTAGTTGAATTTTTGACCAACAAAGACGATTTTTCAACAAAATAGTTTTGATTGTCAAAAAGCAATCAAATTTTTAACCAAATCAGATGAATTTGAAACTAAAAATATAATGATAGGCTTTTCAACAAAAAAAAAAAAAAAACTTTACCACAAGAATACTTTGATTTTCTTATTGGGATCTATTAATTCAGTTGAAATTCAAGTGAAAAATAAGAACAAAAAGTATTCTCATACTAGTATCAAATAATTGACTCATTACACTGGCCGACAAAAATGACATTTTTTTTGTACCCAAAGACCGGACTATGTGATTCTGAAGGATTTTGGTATCCTAAAACCGAATCCCTTATTCAAATTTTTCCTATACGTCAGTTTTTTGTGATATGCTAACATAAAAGTGCAAAAATGACTATTTTTAGCCATATTTGAGGCAATATAACATGATCAGAAATTTTTTGCCTGAAAACTGCTAACGCCATCATTTAGTACTCCTTTTTATCTTCCGTTTCCATTTTCGATCATCCCGAACCGATTTTTTTTCTCAGAGATATCGCACATTAATCATTTCAGTTCCATAATGAACAAAGCAAATAACGCGAAGAGAAACTGAAATGGATAATATGCGATATCTCGGAGAAAAAAAATCGTTTCGGGATGATCGAAAATGGAAACAAAAGATAAAAATGAGTACTAAACGATGGCGTTAATAGTTTTTAGGGGAAAAGATTGCTGATCGTGTTATATTGCCTCAAATATGGCTAAAATAGCCATTTTTGCACTTTCAGGTTAGGATATCTCAAAAACCTGACGTATATGAAAAATTTAGATAACGGATTCGTTCTTAGGACACTAGAATCCTTCGGGATCACGTATAGTCCAGTTTTTGGGTACAAATTTTGTCGGCCTGTGTTATTCATTGTTTGATTGAGGGTTACATAAAGGGAAATAAGAAGCCGAAAATGGCGTCATATAATATGTCCCTCTTTTGAAAACTTAACAAAACTGAAAGGTAACTCAAATAAAAATTGAACCTTTCCTTTTTTTGGGCCTCGCAATTGAAATCGTTCATCAATCATGACCAAATTAATTATACTTTTTTAGGGTCTTAGTACACTACTTTTCCACACATATGTAAGTAAGCATATGTAAGTTTAGCCTTCTATTCTGCGTCTGCGATTCGAAACGGAGATGGGGAACGAGGAAAAAGGAGAAAAAGGAAAAAGTAAAGTGCTGTCTTAGCTAGCGTGATAAAGGTATAAGGTATAGAGGCAGGATAACGCATGTGCAAGTTTTACTCGTTAGGATCCATGCACGAGTGCGCGTAGACGAGCACGCTCGAAGAGCTTGAGGCCCTTAATTGGTCAAGCCGGCCTGCTATCACGGGAAGCGTACGGGACCTAGGACGTGTCTTCGCGGACATGGGTTGGTACCACTGGTACCACTTACTGGCACCCTTCATTCAGCAAAGATGATGATTGACTCCATATTCCGCCAGCATCTCCTGAAACGCGAGCTAAAAGTCTCACCAAATTTCCTTTCATTGCAATCTGCCTCTAGATTTTCTCTGTAACATAAACTGACGTAAACAAAAGACCGACTTCCGGTAGAAAATGCATGGACTTGCATCTCGCTTTTTTCCGAGATATGGCTATTTTGCATAGACGTGTAGACTTTACGGATACTATAGTGCATGCATAATAGGAGAGATAGCCATTCACGTATCTGCAGGAACCTGGGTAACTTTAAGAGCTGGACGGATTGGTTGGCTGGTGACTCGGGTCGAATGGTACCAAGTCTAATGAATGCGCCGCAAGTCAAGAGAGGCAGAAAGATGTTGAGTGAGAGAGAAAAGAAGGCGCAAAACGGCGAACGTGTGCACACGCTCGTGACCTCAAGAAGAACTTGCCGAGAGACCGGTCTGGCTCGAATACAGCATTCAAGATGGCGGCCATGCCATACGACTTATTTCTCTTCTTCTTATATCCTTACTTATATCCTTATCCTTATTCTTCCTTACCTTCGGCTTTATACCTCCTCCTTTTCCTCCTCTCTCCAGTGAACATCGCTCGTCCAAGTTTCTCAGGCTCAGAAACTTTATAAAACACTACATGTTTGATGCTTCTTTCCTCAAAAGAAAACATTCGTTGGTCTACGGTTCTTCGTCGTAAGGAACGAAGGGTTCATCAATTTATGGTCTGCATGAGGTTCCGAATGTTCGATCTAACAAAAGTGTGCATGGCATGCATGACATGCATTGTGTGCATGTTGTGAATTTCGTAACACTATTGAGTATCCCAAAAGTTTTCGAATGTTTCACCTAACAAAATCGTCCATGATGTGCATGATATGCATTGTGTACATCGCGCACATTACGTGTATGATATGCATGTTGTGAACTTCACTTTAAAAAAAAGTATTTGTCAGATTTTTTTCAAGTCGTACAATACAAAATAAAATTGGGATGATGAAAAATATGATTGACAGAGCTATAAAATGAGCAAACAACAGAATTTATCGCAGATGAATCAAAAGGACAATAATCAAAACAGTAAAGAGACTAGAGATTTTAATAGATTACACATACGGTTGCTTTACCATATTTTGGTAAAATTTCAAATTCGGTATCATTGCTAGGAAAAATGTGCTTACACACAATTTATAGAATTCTGTTTGAAAGTAAGAGAACCATAAAATTGAGGGAAGACATACGTGATAAACTAGATAAACATAATGTAATTTATACAATCAAATGTAGGAGTTGCAATAAAGTATGTAGGTCAAACAAAAAGGATGAGGATATAAGGAAGAAATATGAATACAAACTCATTTCAATGATAAATACCATGGTGTCCCTTCCAACATATAAAATCACAAATGGACATGACTTTGATTGGAATGGTGAGAAAGTTTTATACATAATGAAAGGAACCGAAGGAAGAGGAAATTTATTGAGATGTTTCACATAAATAGCGAAGTAAATAATGCAATTAATTGAATGAGGAATCTTTTAAAGAAGTATTATTATAAAATCTAATTTTCGGTATTCAATCCAACAAATAGACTCACTTCAACTTGATGCACGACAAACAACAGTATATAGTGCTAATTTTCTCCGTTCAAAACAGAATCGAAGTAAGAATCAAATGTCATGATGGTTTTTTGTTTCTTCTGTAACATGAATATCATATGAGTGTTATGCATTTTAAAAAAGTATACGTATATTGGCTTCAAAATAAATAATACTCAATATAAAAAGAACTCTAGTTTTTACAGTGTTCGTGACAATAACACTATTTAAAATCACAAAAATTTGTAAATGTCCAACCGCATGATATGCATTGTGTGTATCATTTATGAATGTTGTGAATTTCATAACATTATTTATTATTCACGATGTGCGTGGTGCATCATTTACATGTTATGCATTGTGATTCAGAATCATAAAAATTTGCAAATTTTCGACCTATTAAAGTTGTGCACGAGATATGCATCATGTGCATTATATGTGCCTGGTGCATATTATATGTGCACAATGTGCTTGTTGTGAATTTCGTAACACTAACACTATTATTAAGAATCCCAAAAATTTGTAAATGTTCAACCGTATGATATACACTGTGTGCATCATGTGAATGTTGTGAATTTCATAACACTGTTTAGTATCCCAAAAATTTTCGAATGCTTTGTGATAACAAATGTGTGCATGAATCATAGGATTCATGTGCATCATGCACATGATATGTATTTGGGATTTGTGTACATTATGTGAATAATATGCATGTTGTGAATTTCATAACTCTAACATTATTTTGAATCACAAAAATTTGCAAATGTTCGACCTATTGAATTTGTGCACGATATGCATCATGTGCATTATATGTCATGCCTGGTGCGTATATTATGTGTAAAGTTTCAAATTTTCGACCTAACAAATGTGTGCATGATGTTTATTATGTGCATGATATGCGTTGTGTGCATGATATGCATTGTATATTGTGAATTTCATAACACTAACGCTATTTAGAATTCCAAAAATTTTTATATGTTCGACCTAACAACTGTGAATGATGTGCTGGTGTGGATGATACATAAATTGTGTGTTTCATGTGCATGATATACATGTTGTGCTTTTCGTAACAATAACACTATTTTCAATCCCATTATTCCAAAAATGTGTAAATGTAGGACCTAAAAAAGTTGTGCATGATGTGTATTTTGTATGCATGATATGCATTGTATGCATGATGTGCATCTTGTGAATATCGTAACACTAACATCATTTAGCATCCCAATTATTTACAAATGTTCACACTACGAAAGGTGTGCATTATATGCATTATTTGCATGATTTGCAATATGTGTATCTGCATGACGTGCAAAATATTGAAAAACCATGTCTAGCTTTAAAACAAATACAGAAAATCTTGATTTTCATGAGGTTTTAGCTGTTCCGCGATGTAGGATTCATAAGACTTGGAAAAAGGGAGTCGACAGGCGGTCATGGGAAACGACCATTAAAACGCGACTTCCTCCGAGCCGCGAGAAACAAGTCAAGTTCGTCCTGGAACGCTAGTGGGGACAAAGTCGTCGACGAGGGCCCAGGTAACAGCGTTCCCGTGTTACCGGTCCGTGGCCACGGTAATTTATTTAATGTAAGCACTACACTCTCACATATTATGTTGATGTTGATGCTGCTCTATATGTGTGTTTAAATGTATATAACTATATATATAAACTCACCTGTTGAGAGAGAAAAGTTACATACATAAGAACATAACTATCTTCGCGTATATCGTGTATTATATGCACTGCGCCGCGGATTAATTCCCTTAAAAAGAAATTAATTGTGAATAATATCTCGCCTAGAGCCAACGGAACCCAACCACAACCATACATTATATGCCGTTGTGTAATTTTACTTCATTAGCATTTTACTTCATCTGGAGTGAAAAGTATTTACAATTTACATCAGATGTTCATATGTTCAAAATATATGTTCGGTCATAGTGTGCCGGAAAAAGCAACTAAAAATTACTCTTGATTTCATAGGATATCTCTGATTTACGTGACATTATGGTTGACCCTAATTTTCTAAAAACAACAAATTTTCATGAAAATACATGAATTTTCAACGAAATGATTCCATTTTTTTTAATAAAAAATATACATCTACTAAAAATGGAATAGTTGAATTTTCAGATGGAAAATTAACTTTCAACAAAAACAAAACGAATTTTCAACAGAATAGTTATACATTTTTAGCAAAAGAGATGAATTTTGAACTAGAATGATAATTTTTTAAACAAAAAGCAACGATTTCTCATTAAAGAAAATTAATTTTTAGATAAAAAGATAAATTTCCTAAAAACCAAAACAAATTTTCAATATAATAGTTAAATTTTTAACTAAAGAGAGGAGTTTTCAACTAAAATGATACATTTTCAACTAAAAAATATACATTTTCAACTAAAAATGGATAAGTTGAATTTCCAATTGGAACTAAAATTAAACGTTGAATTTTTAACTAAGAACACGAATTTTCAACCAAGAAGATTCATTTTCTTTCAAAACGGAAAAATTTTCAAAAAGAAGCGTAAAGTTTTGACGAATTAGTTGAATTTTCAGTTAAACAGTTAAATTTTTAACTAAAATAATCAATTTTCTGCGAAGAATGAAATGGTTACATTTTCGATAGAGAAAATTAATTTTCTACCAAACAAACAATAATTTTCCAACAAAATAGTTCAATTTTCAACCAAAGAGATGAATTTTGAATTAAAATTATGCATCTCTAACCAAAAATTATTTTTTAATAAAGTATAAGTTTATCTTCACTCATGTAGTTGAATTTTCAACCAAGAAAATTAATTTTGTTCCCGAAAAGAATTTTTAATAAAATATATGAATTTACAAACAAAATGATTAATTTTTAAGCAAGAATTTTAATTTTATACAAGAAAAAAAACGAGAACTTCCAACCCAAATAATGAATTTTTCACAAAGTAGTTTAACTTGCGACAAAGTACTTAAATTTTTAACTAAAAAATATCATATTTTCAAATAAACAGTTGAATTTTCAACCAAAAAAGAACAATTTACCAATATTTTAGGTTAATTAGTTAATTAGTTAATTTTCAACATAATATATGAATTTTCAACTAAAATGCAGAATCTTCATCCAAACAAATAACTTTTTATTTTTAACCAAATTAATTAATTTTTTACAAAGCAGATTAATTTTTCACTGAGGAGTTCAATTTTCCACAACAAAAAAAGAATTTTTAAACAAAAATATTAGTAGGTAAACTTTCAGTTAAAAAAATTAATTTTCAAATAAAAAATAACGAATTTTCAACGAAATATTTCAATCAATCAAAAAATATTTGTTAACAAAATACATGAATTTTCAACTAAAAATACGAAATTTCAATGAAAAATCTTAATTTTCTATCAAAAAACGAGAATTTTTATTGAGAAAAATGAATTATTCAACAAAGTAGTTCAACCTTCAGCCAAGTAATTAAATTTTTAACTAGAAATAGAAAAGTTAAAATTTCAGAGTTGAAGTCTCAACAAAAAGAATCACTTTCTAACAAAATTGTCGAATTTCCTACAAATTAGATTAATTTTGTACCGAAAAAGCATTTTTAACAAAATACAATGATTTTTTAACATAATCGTTAAATTTCCAACCAAAGGGATGAGGTTTCAACTGAAATGCCGAATCTTCATAAAAAAATGGCTTTCCAACCAAATTTTTGAATTTTTTTACAAAGATAGATTCATTTTCAAGTAAATAGTTGAATTTTTGAACAAAAATATTGATTTTCTACCGAAAAATATGAATTTTTAACAAGATACTTAGGTTTTACAACCAATTACTGAATTTTAACTAAAAAGGATCAATTTTCAACCAAAAATAGAATAGTTAAATATGCAGATGAAAAAATTAATTTTCAACTTTAAAAAGAACGAATTTTCAACAAATAGTTCAGCTTTCGACCAAATATTTTAATTTCCAAGCGAAAAGATCAATTTTTTACTGAAAAAGACAAAATTTCAAGAAAATACTTGAATTTTCTACCAAATAGTTGAATTTTCAACTAAAAAAAATTAAACTAACAATCAGAAATTATATATGTAAATTTTAAGTTGAAGAAAATTAATTTCTTCGAACCGGTCGTTACGATTTCACGTGACGCTGCAATGAGCATTACGCAATGAAATTTAGACCAGGCTGTCATTATCCGCGTTCGAAATTTAAATCGATGCTGTCCGGTTCCCGCCGGTCGCCTTCAGAATCGATTTAAAGCGTCGCGCTTGATCGCGCGCGGATCATACGGTTTCGTAAGATGGGAAAATGGCTGCTTGATAAATGTCAATCTTTTCCGAGTTACTTTCGGTTTTGGTCCGCACTCGCTAAATTAGGTCAATCGAACTTCTAAAGCTCTGGGAAAATTTTCTTTTACGCAGGTGGGTTTAGAATCACTGTATGAATTTTATCACAACCAGTAATAACCCGCTGCGTCCGAATTTATCAGAAATACTCGAATTTGTCTGGACGGTTGGCCAGGGGAGAGGAAAACTGCAGAAAACCACCTCCCGAGTTGTGACGATGTTTGACGTGATGACAAGATTCCACCTTGGAGAGACCAAATGAAAAGGTGCTAAATCGTGGAGACAAAATGACAAGGTTCCATCTCGGAAAGACATAATGTAAAGGTGCTAACTCGTGGAGACAAAATGAAAAGAGGTTTCAACTCGGAAAGATATAATGAAAAGGTGCTAACTCACGGATACAAATCGACAAGGTTCCACCTCGGAGAGACCAATTGAAAAGGTGCTAACTCGTGGAGAGAAACAGAAAAGGTGCTAATTTGTGAAGACAAAATGAAAAGGTTCCATCTCGGAGGAACCAAATGAAAAGGTTCCACCTGAAAGAAACCAAATGAAAAGATGCTATCTCGTGAAGACAAAATGAATAGGTGCTAACTTGTGAAGACAAAATAAAAAGGTCCCATCTCGGAGAAACCAAATAAAAAGGTTCCACCTCAAAGAAAACCTTGAGTTGATTAAAAAATTGGCATGTGGCAGTGTAGCAAAGTCGAATTATTTTGACTCGGGTAACTGTGTTTATAGTGGCGCAATGGTCTATATAGTACTGCCTCAGTTGCTGGCCAGTAGTGTGTTAGTCAGTAAAGGTATAATTGGATTTCATTTGAAATGGAAATTTTGCATGTGAAGACAGGTGAGAGGGATGGACCCTAACCTGACGTAAGTTGACCTCCGCACCTCGATTCACTGGATATTTAACGGCACCGCAAAGAAAGTAAAGTAGTGGGCGAAGTACGTATTCGCTGGCGTGCGGGACTGCGAAATCGATCCGGTTTACGAGCGGGAGAGAAAAAGAGGTTTGGTTCACAGGATTCCACGCCGCTATTCGTAATTTCGCACCGATCAGATTTTCGCCCGCGAAATTGCAAACTGCGTAATAAACCTAAACCTCGCACTTTTTCTTCTACTTCTTCATGAAAAATAAGATACTCAAATCTTCCAGCGAAATTTCTTCAAGGTTTTAAAAGTATTTCAATTTCGGCTTGGTTTTCATTCTTTTCATCTTTTTTTTTTCGTTTCCAGTACACGTCAGAAATATCAGGATCTGCAGGTGTTTGTCGGGATTTCCAGAGTTAGATTTAAATTATTAGAGGAAATGATGGTACTCATACCTCGTTTGTTGCAATCCTTTTGAAAATGATCCATAATAAAATAGATGTGAAGATACTCCGTCCTGTTTCTAAATCAATTAGTAAAAAATTTTCAGTTAGCTCGGACAATCATATTTGTGATACATGCCGCCTAGAAAATCAAAACCATAGATCTGATAGTCAAGTAATTTATATCCAGAGTTCTTCAATCAGGTTTCAAATCATCAGGAATTCAAAAAGGTTGAAAACATGCCTGAAGCTAGTGATGATTTTTCCAAGGAGGTTGAATTTGATCAGGCTGAACATCTACTTCCATTTGCTGATCATTTCGATGAAGATTTGGAATGTGACGTTGAAAGAGAAGATTCTTCTAAGTTGAATGAAATTTTGCAAATCTTAAGAGTTCCATTTATTAGGAAGACAACGGATCTTCGAAAACGAACTACACAAAGAAAGAAGGTAGCCGGGATTAAGACAGCTCTTGACGTTCAATTGAAAAAGGTATTCAATTGTATTGAAGATGATTGTAGTAAGAAAAATATAGAAGAACTTGCTAACGAAATTAATGAAAAATTTGATGAAACCCCAAGTAAATTTTATGCAGTTCAACTGTTGACTATGGTACCAAAAGGTCAGGGAATTCGCAAGATAGAATCAGAGTTTGAAGTATTGGATCCTCACCAAATTCTAGAAGTTGTCGGAAGAAACTGTCAAAATTGTCCAAGATTTTGACTTTATATCTGCAAAATAGCATAAAGCTTCTCGAAAACTGATACAAAAACGTCTAATTCTAGGTAATTTGAAAGAAGTTTATGCTACTTTTAAAGAAAAGTTTCCTGATCTGAAAATTGGCTTCTCTAAAATTTGCAGTAATGCGACCAAAGGAATGTATTTTTGTAGGCGCCAGTGAACACATTCCATTTGTGTTTGTAAAATTTATGAAAATACTAAATTATTGATTGATGGAGCAAACTTGAGTGAACTTGCTGCAAATGACACAAATCTAAAGTGCTTATAGATTCATGAAAAACCATGTTGTCTTTGATGATTTGCGATCCTGAAACACCTTCCTGTTTAGGATTGTGAAAATCTTGCCCAGGTGTGAAATCTTTAATGGCGAAAGTTCGAAAGCTTTTTGAAAGCAACTTCATTGAAAGAGTCTAAGGAATCTCTTGAAGAGGGATTATTTATAATACTTTTGGATTTTGCTCAGAATCACGAAGCTATTATTCAAAATGCAATACAAATTCAGTATTGGAATAAACAACAGATCAATATCCAGAGTCCATCCCGCTGTAGTTTATTTTAAAAAAGATGGCAAAGTCGTGTGCAAAAATTATGCGATCATTTCAGAAGATCTTGAGCATAATACTAGTGTAGTTCATCTGTTTATGAAAAAAATTATTGCTGAGTTGAAAAAAATACATTTTTCGAAAAATCATGTATTTCACTGATGGTGCAGATTCTCAATATAAAAACAAAAGCACTTCGTTAACCTAGCACATTATATCTTGGGATCTATAAGAGTCTCCATGAATTTTTTTTTTTAAGAAAGATAATTTCACAAGGAATCATTGTATCGATATTTAAAAAAAATCAAAAGGGGGGTAATTCATGAAAAATTAAATCAAAGTTTTTTTTTCGGGCAAATTTTTTTTCTATTAAATATATTATATTCTTAAAATATATTATTTCAACTTTTACATGTTCAAGTTTAATCAAAATCCAATTAGCGTTTCCAGAAATATCGATAATTGAAAAAAAACACAAAATTCAACATGGCGTAACTTCTTCTTGTCCAACCACCAGTCCGAGTTGATCCGAACCAATCAGAATTTTTAAAAATATTTTGTTCAATCGGAATCGGTTAAAACTTAATCCGACTCAATCCGATTCAATCCGAACTTGGATTTATCTAAATCGATTTTCAATCTGAATGAATCCGAATGAATCCGAGACCGGATCGAATTGGATTCATGCGGATTGAAAATCGGTTTAGGTCAATCCGAGTTCAGAATGATTCGGATTCATTTGAATTGAAAATTTGGTTCGACTTAGAAGTTCAGATTTAACCGGATTGAGTCGGATTAATTTTCAACCGACTCGATCCGATTCAATCCGAATCAGTCCAAACTCTGATTGACCTGAACTGATTTTCGATCCGAACGAATTCAATTCAATCCGATCTCGGATGTATTCGGATTCATTTGGATTGGAAATCGGTTTAGTTCAATCCGATTTCGGATTGATTCGGATTCATTTGGATTGAAAATTTTGTTCGAATCGGTTCGGGTTTGAATTTCGGATTTAACCGCATTGAGTCGGATTAATTTTTATCCGACTCTATCCGATTCAATCCGAATCAGTCCGAACTCGGATTCACCTGAATTGATTTTCAAATCGAATAAATCAAATTCAATCCGATCTCGGATTCATTCGGACTGATTTTGATTAAAAATCGGTTTAGGCCAATCCGAGTCCGGATTGATTCGGATTCATTTGGATTAAAAATTTGGTTCGAATTGGTTCGGTTTGGAAGTTCGGATCCAACCGGATTGAGTCGGATGAATTTTTATCCGACTCGATCTGATTAAATCCGAATCAGTCCGAACTCGGATTGACCTGTACTGAATTTCAATCTGAATGAATCTAATTCAATCCGATCTCGGATTCATTCGGTTTGAAAATCGGTTTAAGTCAATCCGGGCACGGATTGATTCGGATTCATTTGGATTGTAAGTTTGGTTCGAATAGGTACGGATTTAACCGGATTGAGTCGGATTAATTTTTATCCGATTCAATTCAAACTTTCAATCCGAATCAGTCCGAACTCGGATTGAACCAATCCAGTTTTTAATCCGAATGAATCCAATTTAATCCGATATCGGATTCATTCGGATTCATTTGGATAAAAAATCGGTTTAGGTCAATTCGAATCCAGATTGAGACGGATTCATTTGGATTGAAAATTTGGTTTGAATTGTTTCGGATTGGAAGTTCGGATTTAACCGGATTGAGTCGGATTAATTTTTAACCGAATCGATCTGATTCAGTCCGCAACATGGTTGCGAGTCCGGACTGATTCAATCCGCGTCCGGATTGATTCGGATTCATTTGGATTGAAAATTTGGTTCGAATTGGTTCGGATTTAATCAGATTGAGTCGGATTAATTTTTATCCGACTTGATCTGATTCAATCCGAATCAGTCTGAAGTCGGATTGACCTGAACTGATTTTCAATCCGAATGAATTCAATTCAATCCGATCTCGGGTTCATTCGGATTGATTCGAATTGAAAATCAGTTTAGGTCAATCCAAGTTTGAAATGATTCGGATTCATTTGGATTAAAAATTTGGTTCGAATTCGTGAGGATTGGAAGTTCGCATTTAATCGGATTGTGTAGGATTAATTTTTAACCGACTCGATCCGATTTAATCCGAATCAGTACAAATTCGGATTGACTTGAACTGATTTTCAATCCGAATGAGTTCAATTTAATCCGCTCTCAGATTGATTCGGATTGAAACTCGGTTTAGGTTTTCCCGCGTTTTGATTGATTCAGATTCATTTGGATTAAAGAATTGATTCGAATTGGTTCGGATTGGAAGTTCGGATTGAACCAAATTGAGTAGCATTAATTTTTAACCGACTCTATTCGATTCAATTCAAACTTTCAATCCGAATCAGTCCGAACTCGGATTGAGCCAAACCGATTTTCAATCCGAATGAATTCAATCCGATCTCGGATTCATTCGGATTGAAAATCGGTTTAGGTCAATCCGAGTTCGGATTGATTCGGATTCATTTAGATTGAAAATTTGGTTCGAATTGGTTCGGATTTAATTAGAATGAGTCAGATTAATTTTTATCCGACTCGATCCGATTCAATCCGAATCAGTCCGAACTCGGATTGACCTGAACTGATTTTCAATTCGAATTAATTCAATTCAATCCGATATTGGATTCATTTGGATTCAATCGGATTGAAAATCGGTTCAGGTCAATGCGAGTCTGGATTGATTCGGATTCATTTGGATTGAGAATTTGGTTCGAATTGGTTTTGGATTGGAAGTTCGCATTCTATCGGATTGAGTTGGATTAATTTTTAACCGACTCGATCCGATTCAATCCGAATGAGTATGAACTCGGATTGACCTCAACTGATTTTCAATCCGAATGAATTCAATTTAATCCGCTCTCAGATTGATTCGGATTGAAACTCTGTTTAGGTTTTCCCGCGTTTGGATTGATTCAGATTCATTTGGATTGAAGAATTGTTTCGGATTGAAAGTTCGGATTGAACCGGATTGAGTAGGATTAATTTTGAACCGACTCGATCCGATTCAATTCGAACTTCCAATCCAAATCAGTCCGAACTCGAATTGACCCAAACCGATTTTTAATCCGAATGAATCCAATTTAATCCGATCTCGGATTCGTTCGGATTCATTCGGATAGAAAATCGGTTTAGGTCAATCCGAATCCGGATTGATACGGATTCATTTGGATTGAACATTTGGTTCGAATTGTTTCGGATTGGAAGTTCGGATTTAACCGGATTGAGTCGGATTAATTTTTAACCGAATAGATCTGATTCCATCCGCACTTCCAATCCGAATCAGTCCGAACTCGAATTGACCTGACCTGATTTTCAATCTGAACGAATCTAATTCAATCCGATTTTGGATTCATTTGGATTGAAAATCGGTTTAGGTCAATTCGAGTCCGGATTGATTCGGATTAATTTGGATTGCAAATTTGGTTCAAATTGGTTCGGTTCGGAAGTTCGGATCTAACCGGATTGAGCCGGATCAATTTTTATCCGACTTGATCCGATTCAATCCGAATCAGTCCGAACTCGGATTGACTTTAACTGATTTCCAATCCGAATGAATCTAATTCAATCCGATCTCGGATTCATTCGGATTGAAAATCAGTTTAAGTCAATCCGGGTACGGATTGATTCGGATTCATTTGGTCGGATTAATTTTTATCTGCCTCAATACTTTTCAATCCGAATCAGTCCGAACTCGGATTGACCAGTACTGAATTTCAATCCGAATGAATTCAATTTAGTCCAATCTCAGATTGATTCGGATTGAAACACGGTTTAGGTTTTCCCGCGTTTCGATTGATTCAGATTCATTTGGATTGAAAATTTGGTTCGAATTGGTTCGAATTGGAAGTTCGGATTTAACCGGATTGAGACGGATTAATTTTTAACCGACTCGATCTGATTCAATTTAAACTTTTAATCCTAATCAGTCCAAATTCGGATTGACCCAAACCGATTTTCAATCCGAATGAATCCGATTTAATCTGATCTCGGATTCATTCAGATTCATTCAGATTCATTCAGATTCATTCAGATTCATTCAGATT
>CAKNXH010040895.1:0-13798 GCA_932178445.1 Andricus quercusramuli
TAACATATAAGTACCTTGTAGATCAACGCAAAAAGCGAAGACCCATATCTCTTTCCGACGCAATATAGACAAAATGATTCCCTAACTTTTTACAATACTAATTTATAGTAGTTGCTATCTTCAAAATGCCGATTTCTTTTAGATTAAGTTGAAGTTTATGTGAAATTTCCTACAAGAATTTATCTTAACAAACTTTTTAAATTTTATGCTTTCAAGAGATTCTAACAAAAGTCGTAAAAGTTCATTTTTCTGGTACAAAATTTGTTTTCATACATACCATTATATTTCAGTTGAAATATTCGTAATCGATTTAAGCTCTTTTTCAGATCCATATGATTTATTTGTTGCCTTTCAAAGAATTTTTTGAGGAATTTTGAAAATATGTTTCTAATAATATGAATGAAAAAACGATTAATTTGGGGTATTTTCAGCGAAACTAGGAAAAATTGTCTGGAAGAAGTTATAAAAGATACAAAAAATGGATTGAATTGGACATTTTGTTCCGCACTTATGCAATCAAATATAATATTTTTCATGCAATTTACAATTTACAAGACTATGTTATTTGAGTCCCTGTGTACCCTCGAGTGCAAACAAACACATTGACTCCCTCCAAATTCAATGTATGGAGCTTTCTTATTACTTTTAAGACTGATATTTAGAAATGTAATCTGTTACAAAGTCATCTTATGTAACGACTTATATAAAAATACCTAACCATAAAAACATGTTTGCAACCATTCGTGGTCTCACTGATTCTTCCCTTTTTCTTCCTCTTCTTTCATTGTTACATATATTTGTCTCTAACAAGACGAACATACTGATGCCTGAAAACATATTTTGCTTCGTTTAACCTTTTTTGCATGATTTACTACACAAGATGACTTGTTAGAGATTACGATTCTAAACATCATTCTTGAAATTGTTGCACTGAAACATAGAAATCCCTAGACTTCGTTGATGTTCTGAAAAGGTCGGTTCTCAGTTATCTTTGGAAACTTTATAAATAATTGCAGTCGTTGATATATTAATTTACTTGGTTTATCATTCACGAACATTTTCCTTATTCTTCCAAAAGTTACTTTCGTATAAACATAATGAATTTCACTGTTAACAACTTCATAAAGTGTCTGGGTCTTACCTACGTTAAAGTATAGACGATACATACTTGCCAACCTGCCAATCGTCAGAATGTCAGAACAGAAAATTCTTGTATGCGTTTTGACAACATTAACCCAAATATTTTTTTAATTAGTCTCATGGATTCTTCGCGAGTCGTGGTACATCTTCTACAAAATATGGGTTTATTATTTTGAATCTGGGCAGAAAACCATTTTGCCGAAAATAGCACGAGAACAATACCTTGTACTTGATGTTCATTATCCATAGCACCTATGCCTTCAGCTGCAATCAAGTCCTCGTTGTCCACATCTTCCAATGGAAGTTCATCAATAGGAAGCTGCTGCTCCACTTCCATTTCGATGGCAGCTATTTTAACAGCCGAAAGCAATTTGTTTACAGATATTGAGCGTTTTTGATCTGCTAGATTCTACTCATTTATTCTTGTGGCTAGTCCTGATTACTTAAGTAAGAAGAGACGATGATGTTCTCTCCTTACACTTTGCCTACCTTTCTTTGCCAAAAAATAAAAGCGCATTACATCTCTGTTCATATGGTATGTCTATTTTAATCGCCTCCTTGGTTGTTGAACCTCTGCTTCTGACACTGGCTGTATTAGGCCATCTACCTCCGGAGGATGCGGTGGTGCTGGATCATCGCCAGGTTGAGGAAGAACATCAATTGCCACTGCTTGTTCGTGTGACGCGGCTTCCACTAACTGCTGTTCATTGCCGTTGTTTTTCCACTACAAATCAACCTGCTGTTTAATCTTCATTGCTCGATCTTCTGAGATAAGTAGATTAGTCCTGTTGTCCTTCACCTTAACGAAATGATCTCTTAATGCGACTTTCTCTATTTGAGGATACTTTGCGGCAAATTTCGTTCTGAAATTTTGTCCTTTTTGCGTGATTGCGTAATTCAAACCTCGGACTTTCATAACGGAGACGCATCAATTTCTCATTCATTGTGGTATCCCACTTGATGCTCTCCCACGGTATTTCTGTTAAAGTGGTTGGCTGCAAATAGCTAACGCTAGCCAAAGCATCCTCAGCAGACACAGTTGATGTTTCACTGCTTACCGCATGTCGCAAATGTTCTTGCTCGCCAGCTGTTTGATTAGTGAGATCTGCCTGACCATCTTGCAGCTCACCATCACCAACGTCCCGCATGCTGTGGCCCCCAGCGGTGGCTCAAGCCCTACCGCGAGGACAACGCGAGAACACCTTCAGTAGGGCAGTGTAAAAAAATGAGGAAGCTCATTTTTCTCTCAGGCTTAAGATGGTTATTGCCCAGTATGTTGAAGGCATTTTTGGTTAGAATTGGATTTTTTTGTTTGTTTGAATATTATGCACAAGGTTGTTTCGGTATATATTATCAGTCACGGACGCATGATTATAATGCAATCAAGTGACCTGATAAGAGCGTGTGCCCTGACATATTGGGCAAAGCCTGGTTTTTACCCCATCATTGACGGACTGGCTTGCAGTCAAGTGCATGATGGGGGGACCTACAGCTTAAGGTGGGTTCCGAACCACCAGAACCTCGGTAAAGGTACATACAAAAATTTCAAGAGGTACCGGCTCAGGGATCGAACCCCGGACCTCTGAGGTGAAGTTCGAGCATCTAACCAACTGAGCCATCATATTAGAAGAAGAATTATTTTCGTTCTTGATGAGAAAAATGTTAATAGTCTTCAGCCTTATTTGTAAATACAAAAAAATAGGAAATGACTTTACGCCGTAAAAAATTCGTGTACATACTTTCCATCCTAATTTTTAACCAATTTTCTAGAAGTGGCCAGGCTTATGCACTGATAAATTTCAGGCAGCTTTTTAGGTGTAAATCTTTTACTTTTCCATTTTGTTGTAATAGTTTTATTTCTGAGAATCTATCAAATTTGTAATCGAATTTTATTCTGTTTCAGATATCGAAACTATAATTGAGAAACTTTTAATTCGGTACTGCAAGATATTTAAACTTGGCTTTGGAAAACTAAACGTATTAGAAGAAACTTTCTCTTTTTTGTTAAAAATTCTCTCGATTTCGACGGAAAAACTCGGATGATGCTCAAATAACTGTTCATCTGAGCGTAGAAATGACACAACAATTCAAGTTCATCACTATTACACTAGAGAAATAATTATTTTTATTTGACTTTCATTTAAGAGGACATGAGCCAAAGAGATATAAAGTGTAAATACATTTATATCGAGGTAGGTGAATGTGTATACAAAATCCATGATTCGATGAATATTATTGAATATTGGATATTGAAATATTAGTTACAGTTGGAATAGAATATACACGTATATCCACGCTCTTTCATTATTTTGCTTTTAAAAATGAAGTGTAATTGAACGAGAGTCTATTTTTGTCTTGCTTCGCATACCAAAATTTCATATTATCCATATTTTGTATTATATAAAATTTCATATATTTTTCATTATACGAGATATTTTCTTTGTCTCGTATAAGGGAACGAAAATTGAAAATTTTTTATTCTTTTTCTTTAACCAGAAGATATTTTCATTTGCTCTATAAAAGCGAAACGTATTGCCAGAAGCTTTCATTTTCCTTACCTTTCAATAACCTTGTTATTGATGATGAAAACTGTTTAGAGATATTAGCTTTGTAAATTTAATAAATATTTTAATTTATTTTAATTCTATTAATAATGAAGTGACAATATTAAAATTTATTTTTGCTTATCACCAAGTCAAACTGAGCGAAACGAACGTTTCCTAAATATCCCTCAAACATTTTTAAAATTTTACGATATGTTCTCAAGATTTTGTATAGGTATTTAAGTTTACCTCTGGTTACTCCAACTATTTTTCGACATTCGGATCCTTGAAAGTTTTTGAAGAAAAGTGCATAATTTCACATTTAGTATAAACGAAGGTACTTCTTTAGTTCTAGCGATATCAATAATTGAATTCATATGATTACGTTGTCAAGGTCAGTTCGGAAAAAAATAATAAAAAGTGCATTCTTCGAGACTTGAAACAGCGATCCCTTCTATACCAGTCCACAGTATCCCCACTGAACTACGGGACAATTTACGAAACGTTTACAATAAATTCTGTATGCCCTGCACGTCGGTTTTTCTGTTAAGGATTACATTCTATACATCAATGTATCTTGGGTAAAGATTACCTAAAAAAAAATCACCCCACGTGGGTAAACTTTCCCTGACGTCTCGTTATTTTTCTGTTTTTACCCACGCTTGTTAGGAAATTTAGACAGATTTAACGATTCGGCCAGTCAGCCTTTATGAAGCCGCAGATATCCGATTTGCCGGTTACACCAACCATCAGCTAACTTCACTTCAGCGATCAAAGCTAGTGGCTTCCAATTTTCAAGACGGTGGTGACAACTTTTATGAGAACAAGAGACAGTTTCTGCTTATCGAGAATAATATTTGTGTTTTACCAATACGAACAGGTGAAAATTCGAAGTTACCTGCTGGGTATTGATCTCACTAATGTATTTTTGTTGAGATAAATTCAGAATTTTAGACTTGGAATTCGAATTAATTTGGCGCATATTGACATTTAGATAAGTTTATCGTTTGTCTGTAGTTTCTGAACCACAAAAGGTCTAGCGCCCAGCATAAATTATTTCGAAGGATTAAATGTGAGGTTACGGTGCCCAAGGGACATTATATCTTTTTTGGGAAGAAGAGGATAATATTACATTTGTTAACGTCCATACCTAGATATCCTTTTGTCAATCTGACATTGTGCCCATCTCTTTCAATCCCTATATTACGAACCAAGTGAATATTTTCTATCCCTACTATAATTTAAGTTGCTCCTATTCAAGGCTATATCTTCTAAAGAATAAGTTTGGAATTAGTTCATCGTGTAGCGCTAAGTGAAACAAACACTCTCTGACAAACAATGCAAATAGTAAAACCTATAAGCCTGCGTTAGCTTGCAACTCTTAATTAAGCTTGAACGACTAGCCATTGCGTCAGCTCGCTGCTTTGAAACTCCGAAATATTGCTTAAAGTTTGGATCGTTTTCTTAATTCTTGGTAGCTCTGCTATGATGGAATAAATAATTCAAGAATTATTTATCACACCTCGGAACTAATAAAAAAAACTGTCGGAAAATCCGTCGGCTCACGGATAGAGATTGGTGGAAAAACATGGATAGATATTCACGAACACGGCGCTGAAAAAGATAGACAGCTGTGGATGCATGAGATAGAGACAGGGAAATAAATGTATAGGTCCTAGTACATGCATCATATAGATTTGTATCTTTTTAAAACTTACTACTCCCACAGGGGCAGAAACATTCAGAAAAACAAATCATGTAGGACTGTATTTTTAGTCAAATTAGTTTAGATTATACAATTTTCATTCGCCATTATATTCGTAATTTGAAATTTTGTAATTTTATCTTCTGATTCGACATCAATAACTGAAAAAAGCATATCAATTTTTAGTCAAATTAGTTTTGTTTTTTCAATTTTGATCCAAAATTTCGAATTTTGACTTCAGATTCTAAATTAGCGACCCCGAAAACCCTCAAATACATCAAAAAAATATCTAAGCATCATATTGTGGCGCATCTTACGGCATTACATAATGCTTTATTGTGACCTAAACATTTTCATAATTTTTTTAAGGAACATAATGAAGGTGCAGCTCTTTAATCCCAACACAGCTATGACACATGGACTTGGTACTGAAACATTGCTACATCAGCATCATTACCGGCAATACCTTGAAGAACAGCAAAATACAACTATTCCCCGACTTACTGTATTGCATAAAATGAATTCTTAGATCCAGGTGAGATGCTATTTTTATTTGCATTTCTCATCAACCTCCCCATTATTTATTAGTATTATTCACAGTGAAAATAAACTGATAAAGGTGAATGATGTCAAATTAAGACTTTTGAATTCGTTTAAATCTTGCCTTCTGAGTCGTCGACACGTATTAAGCTAGCGCCATGGCCGTAGCTAGAGGGGGGGGGGGATTGTAGGGCAACGCCCTACCTTAAAATACCAATGCCCTACCCTTAAAAATACAATTGACCAGATCAGATCAAGTACAATTTTCACTTCCGCCCTGCCTGTAACCACCGCTGCCCTACCTTAAATTCAACTCTAGCAACGGCCCTGGCTTGCACCAATTAAAGCAACGTTGATTTGCCTGAATGCGTGGTCAAAGTTTAATAACAATTGATGCTTAGAGACTATCCCTCATGTGTCAGTTCAAAGCTCTACCGCTGATATTCGAGACTATTTAATACAATTAAGGCGAATTGGAGTTCGACTTTCAATCTGACAAAATTTAAAGACTAAATGACAGCTTTGCGAATTCGACGTGAAACACTTACAAGCATGTGTTTCATTTTTTGTCCCAAGTTCAACCAACAATTTACACTTTCAGAATGTGTAAAATTTGAGGTTGAGAAAATCAAAGGAAAGCATATTTGCACGATTAGCCTCGATTGCGCATATAGAAGTAATTTTTTTAAAGATCAAGCCGCTTTTTACTCTGGTTTAAAAATATTCTTAGCATATTCGTGAAACAAAAAAAGATTAAACAAAATGTTAAGGCGACTGACGAATTTCGCCTTTCCTGCAAGTTAGTAAGTCCACCTGGAGAAGCGAACGAGAATCCAGGGCCGCACATAATATCAGTATCGCTCGCACCAACGGCTATCACTATGAATCTTAATCGTATTACACTCTTGGATGTCTCTACCCATGTAAGCTCACTTGGATGATGCTGACGTGTTGTGACCGCTTATCAACCACCACTATGTCCAAACTTTTGGAAACAACAGTGCGATCTGTTAGGGTGGTTTCTGTCTCAGCACATGCGGTAGTTCTCATTTTCTAGGACTGCCTCTGGAACGACTTATAAAGAGACATATATTCCAATAGCAAATTCAGGTTCCAGACAACCTCTTGATATATGATACCAGCGACATCATTGCGTCTCCGACTATACTCATTACGAGCTAACTTTCTGCAGCCATCAATGATGTAGTCAATACATTCATTAACATCACCACACAGACGGCACCGATGCTCCACAGGTGAATGCAAAGGTGTGAACTTCTCATTATTCTACTGACTTGCCTTCGCAACGTGATGAGACTATCCTCTCACTCGTCGAAGTTTTTTTATGCATTTGATGTTCTTTCCTCTGCATGCGAATGGTTTCGTTAAAATTGTTCAGGTCGTTCTTGAACAATTGAATGAACCCAAAAAATTAAGTGATCCCTAATAACAAGGAACATTCTCTTAAGGTGTAAAGTGTCTGCCGTTTCGGAACGTTCCAGATACGCTCCACTGGAACCTGAGGAAAACCTTCCATTATTTTTATTTTTAACAACAATCATCTCGTAAACCGTAAGAAATAGGTTAAAATGGATATCATTTTTTAGTTTTGAGTACCGCCTTTACTATATTTTGATATGATATGATGTAACATAATATGTTTGGAACGTTCCTGGAACGTTTCCAAGGGGCGGACATTTACACGTTCCGGAAACGTTCCGTGCTATTAGGAAGCAGCTAAATCCCAGTTTGAGTAGAAGCAGAAAAAAATACAACAGAGCAGGCGGAAACTCTCAATAAGATCATTGAGAAATCCGAGTGCGGGCGGATTTTAGCAGTTTACTCTCACCCTGCTCGTTGAGCTCGACAATAGCCAAGACCTGCTCTCTGCTGTTAGGCTTCGTGACCGAGACCTTTGCATCTCCTACTTTTTCACCGAGGTGTCACTTTATTGCATTTACAGTATCTTCCTTAGCTGTTACACTGCAGAGGTCCAGTAGCTTTAACCGTTAGCTGGTACAGCAGGGTCAGATTGATCCCAAACCGATTTCAACTTAATTTAAGATTATTTATTACTTGAAAATATTGCTTTGTTTCAGAAATTCAATTTTTGAAATTTTTCAAATTTGTTTCAAAGTTTTGTTGGTGCTCATCTCTAACCTTTTTTCATAGTCAATATTAAATTCAAACGAAATAACCTATAGAACCTTTTGAAGGGAATATCAAAGTATAATAGCGAATATTTTATTTATTATTTAAATCTTTCGCATGTTCGATTTTTATGTCCATGCATCCTCTCGTTTTTGGTTTGAAAAATAAAATAAATACAACTTGCGAATATATTCATAAGTAATTTTGCAAGACAAGTTAAGAGGTTTCTGCCGGGATCTCGGCATTCTGTGTTTTCCACGTCTCTATAATAATATTAGATCCAAGTAATCAAATTTTTTGGTCTTTACAGTCTTATAAAAAACAACACATTTCAATTATGGTTTCAACATTTCAACATGATCAACATTTCGGCTCGGCTTTGAGCCATTCTCAAGATCTGAACAAAATAATTTTATAAAATTTAATAAAATGAAACAAAAGTTATATTAAGAAAGTTGGAACAACAACAATGAATAAATACATATGGTTTGGTGAAGACTAAAAACATTACCTGAAGTAGCACTGATTTTGAAAAAATCTCAATCGTTTTTTGATAATAACAATTTTTACAAAGAAATATGGATATTTGATATAGCTTCCGTTTTTAAACGTGTTTTTATAATTAGATATAAAACAATCGTATCTCCGTATTTTTTATAAGAATTCTTCTTATCAAAGAAACGATTGAGTTTCTGCAAAGTAACAAAATTATTTGTAATCAAGATAATTTCTGCAAGATTTTTTACAAAAGTTATAGCATTGACCTTGTACAAAAGTCTGTTATTAAGGAGTTCAAAAAATTGCACCCTTGGTTATTAAAAAAGGACCAGTTTTAATACTCATACATATATGAACAATAGTTTCAGCTCCGTCAGTAGTAAGGCATCACTATAGGCAGACACTCCCTCCACTACTCCTGAACTCCCCTTACCGCACTATGGCGCCGACCCCCCTGGCCCAGACAGTATATTACGTACACAAGTGTATAATTGAATAATGTCTCATGATGCAATCACCTCTCTGACGAAAAATTCAAGGAGCCCACTATAGTGCTTCTAACTATCTTTCAGTTTCCTTATAGAATTCAAGGTCATTACTAGAATCTCGTAGATGCATGCATTCACTTTCACAATGCTCTGTGTGACGCAAATTTCAGAGATCTAATTATACGGTTTCCAGTGATCTTTCACTTTCCGTAATGATATGTTGATTATACGGTCACCTATTTAACGAAAATTTCATAGATTTCATTATATTGTTTTCAATTCTCTTTTACTCTCCATACATAATTATCCGGACTACTAGATCAGAATACCTTAATACCATAGAATTCAAAGTGTCTTTTTTTTTTAATTTACTACCTCAATAATTTTTTTGGTAGATTCAGCTTACAGACTAGCGTTGGGAAAAGGTCTTTTTAAATAAAATCAGTGTGTTACACATTTCAATGTTAATTATATTTACTGATTAATATAGTTTCAAGGTGTATACATGTGTATATATATAGTTTCACGTGCAGAAAAGTTCGTTAAAAATAGGTACCCTCTCCCATTCTTACTAAGTATATACATATATTCTTTCAACTTTTTAAAATGATTGAACATGATTAGTTGAATGTGATTTTTTTTAGAATATTTTTTTTACAGTGGAAGTCACGTGGGTCAACTATTTTCGGCTATTTTCATAGAAAAAAAATGTTCGGTTAATAACTGTACAACTCGAGACATACAACCTTCTACTAAACTGCGTAAAGCTTGAAGCATTTCAAAATACTCATTCGCACACAACATAATATTGTTCTCTACCCGGGAGTAGTCCACAGTTTGGAAGGGGTAGGATGAACAATGAAAAGGGGGGGTGAGAAAGGAAAAGGAAGGAAAAATAACAGATGGGAGGGGAGGAAGGAAGTGGCAGTAACGTACGTCGTACGAGGATGTGGTACGACTAGCTCTCTTATGGCCGTGCGGGAAAGAGAGACCGTAACTCGGTACGGCGGAAATCAGGCGCAGACAGGACCTTGACTAGTTCTGTCTAGCGGGACGGGTTTGAGATGGAGCCGGGGTCCTTCCACTAAGCCAGGTGTCTAATTGCCTCATCCCCTGTGGCAAGTTTTTCTGGCTAGCGGGCAAAGGTAATGTGACCCGCTTGATGTCACCTGTCACGAGGCGGCGCCATGCCGAAAGACCGTTCATTGTAGGGAGGAGGTCCACGGTTCCAAGCACCAGCTTGAATTAACCCTGAAGCTTCCGGGTCGTATGCAGGAACAGCGACGCGGGCTACTTGTGCCTCAGCGTCCTGTCCGGTGTCGACCGCCGGTGGTGGTACTACTTCTTGCTCGTTGATCCTGCGGGAACGTTCCTCCGCGGCGGCGCGACGAGCCTGCTGTTCCCTGGCTCTGCGCTCGCGTCTCTCGGCAGCACGGCGGACGCGATATTCCGCCATGAAGCTGCCGCTCGTTGCTGTGCGGCAATAGCCCATCAATCACGTTCCGCTGGAAGAAGCGAGGCGACCACAGCCCGACGAACTCGGCTTCCGCGAGTCCAGCTATTAGAAATGGAAGATCTGAGCTCCCCTGACATCAAGGGGTTTGGCAGCTCCTCCCGATTCGTACACACTCCGAACTACACCCGCACTCAGTGAAGATGGGGTTAAACCCCGCGAGTGACGGGGCGGTGTGCGCTAGTTTTCTAACGATGCGCTGAGAGGCCCGCGTTGGCGGGTTGTTCTCGCGCGGCTCGTCAACTGCGCGTCCACGGCCCTACCAATCACTCCGCTTCACAAACACTGAAATAAACTAGGCACTGGTGAAGAATAACAAAAACTACTGACACGTCACGAAACGATGAAATGCCACGGAACTGGTACGTCATGGATTTGCACAACCGGGTTGCGATGAGAAATCTGGAAGGCGCGATATTATGCTGCGTGGTTATTTGTATGGAACTCCGAACCGTAGAACTCGTCTATTGAAGAGAAGAAACAGAAGCTAAGGAAAACTCAAAGAATGAAGGCTGAGAATTAAATTTCAAGACCGTTTATTGCTTGGAAAACACAGAAAGTAGAGCAGGCAGAGTGTGCGCTGCTGTCTACTCGAATATCGTAAAACGACTAACTACAGAGTACCGACTCTCTACTCGGGTCCCTGGACGCGGAGGTCTCGCAAGCGGTGGGAACGGCAGCTGGCCCGCCGATTGGCTGGAAAACGACAACGGAGTCGCAGCCAAGCAATATTTCGCGAGAAAATGCTTCAGGAATATCTCATGATTTAATGAGAGCAACCACCGTATGAAAAGTGTTAGAAAAAAAGTATCCATTTCACAACAATAGGGACCTCATAAGGAGGGGGATACCGGCACACTCCCAGGTCAACAGCTGGGAGGGAAAAAAGGCAGGGACGTCTCAATATCTTAACGTTCTGATAGTACGGGGCCCCGGAATTTATTTGAATACGACTTTTGCCATTGACAAACGAATAATTGTTTATACGAATATCTTGCAGTTAAAACTGTTGAATAATTTTTGGCGATTTTTTATTACTTTCATGGCATATGTGTTAGTTATTTATGATGGACTGACGTGGGACAGCGAAGGAGTCAAGTTTAGCCATGTCATAGTCAACGACCAAGAAACCAGAATATGTATTACTATGATTAATCAGATTTTTAAATACCTTTCTGTCGAATTTAATCCAGATCAAAGAGTTCCTGAGCCAATCCGACAAGACAATCCTTTTGCAACCAAAAAAAGGTTTTGGGTTTTTATAGAAAATTGGCACAGATGTAGCCTCCGGAAGCTACGACCACGATCGTTTGACAAACGATCGATCCGGACGCAATCAGAGGAAATACGTCATCCGACTCGGGAATCATTTCACACAGAAATCACAAATGAAAAAACAGACACTGAGTTTAAAGCAACAACAATCAGATCCCTGAATGGACTTAAAAACAAAAGAAGCACACTTCAATCTTAGTCGTTGCGATAACCAAGTCACTGCCCCGTCGACACCTTGATAGGAACTGAAAAACTAGGAAGAAGGTACAAAAGCTCAACAAAGGAGCTCCACGCCACTACCTGACTCCCGAATTTTACGAAAAGGAAAGCACCTGAAACTCAAAGAACAGAGAGAGAGAGACCTTCTAGGAGAAAGAGCATTGGGCGAAAACCATATGATTACCAATGAAACCTTGAAGGTCACTCAAACAAGAACAACCACATGAAATAAATTATTAACAGCCCGCCCGCCTCGTTCGCTGAACGAAACAACTTCCACTTATAAAGGTCAAGAGTTGAGTGCCGCCCGCCATGACGCACACAATAAATGTCCAGGAACAAAAGTTCATCCTGTCCGGAACTAACATTCGCTACTCGTCCCCCACGGCCATGTCTCACGTCGAAGTAGAGAAGGGATGATATTCAACACGACGTCTCCAATCTCAAGATTACGTTTCGGCACAGTCCATTTTTTCTGGAAGGTGTTGCACTTGGGGATTAAATGATTAGTAGGTGGAGTATCTGACCCAACTTGAGCTTTCCCGAGATCATGCATCAAGAGCTTCGCGACGATAGTGATTAGTCCTCAGCTAGTCAGCTGGTTCAAGGAGCCAGGAAATAGCAGACATAACCTTCCTCTTAGTGATCGGGCGTTCACTCTCGGTTACTGGTTCTCCCAATCGGAATTCGTCAGCTGCAGAATCCCAGGCGGCTCCCGAAGCGTAAATTGGACCACCGGTCTCGAATTTTGCGGTTTCGGAACTGTGTAAAAACCGAATTATTCAAGAAAAGATCCTGAGGATGTCCTTCACGATGTATTGAAGACAATGCGAAGTAAACGACGACCATCTGCCTCTCGCCAAACTGCACGATGTATTTGTGTGGGAGGAATAATACGCATGTGCCCCAACCTGTCATAGTCAGACATAAAACGCGCATAATCTTCGTCAGTGAGGTGTCCTTCTCCAATCGTTGACATACGGAGACGAGTATCTGTTGAACTTCTTGCAGAGATTCTCCTGAGACGTGAATACATGAATGTCGAAGACGTAAACAGCTTGGGGAGAGTCGAAATGATACTCAGTGAAATATAGGTCCCTGGCAATGGCATCTTTTCCCACAAGCACGAATGATGGGATCTGCGTATCTGGAAATAAGCTCAAGAACTGAATCAGCCTGCGGAGCAATCCAGGAATGATTCTTTGTCGCTCAGCAAAAAAAAAACACAGTGTTCTTTATACTTTTCGTGAAGGTGACCAACGATTATTGGCACTTCCAAAGGTCCATGACTCTCGTGATGAGATACGTCCAGAAATCGTCATAAACTTGGTGATGTTTGTAAACCTGCAACCAATCTTAGTAACAAAAGAGACCCCAGTAAGGGATTTCATTTGACGAACATCGAACAATAGAAAATAATGGGGCAAGGGAGAGAGTAATGAAGCTCTCATGCGATGCGGAGACCCGGGGAACCAAATTCGAAGTTGGCTTATAAGACTATAATCAAGAGTTGAGCGAAGTTAAATAACAGAAAACAACTAGACAAAATACACAACCTTTCATGAAAAGTGAGTTAGTCATGCCTGAGAGCCTGTCTCACGGTGCTTGCAATGTTGCAACAAATCTACAATCAATGTATCTGTCATGCCTGAAAGCCTGTCTCGAGGCGTTTGCAATGTTGCAAACCATCACACCGTCAGTAAGTAAGTTTGTCCTGCCTGAGCCT
>CAKNXH010040899.1:0-22544 GCA_932178445.1 Andricus quercusramuli
TAAGGCTTTTCAATCCGTCGTTGATTCTTGTTTTGCTTCAACATTACACCTGAAATACATAGATTGTATATCTGAGTTTAAGCGAAGTTGCTGTGATTTAGGAATTTCAATTACACCGAAAGTTCACGCAGTTTTTTTTTGTCCCTGATTTTTGTCGTGAAGTGGAAAAAGGCCTTGGATTTTACAGTGAACAAGCCATGGAATCTGTTCATTCAGATTTTAAAACGACCTGGGCTAAATATAAAGTTTCGAGCACACACCCTCATTACCCAAGTAACTTACTAAAAGCTGTACAAGAATACAATGTGCGACACATGTAAAAATAAATTATTTGTTGTTTCAGTATTGATATGGACTGATATTATATTCAGTTACCATATTTCGTTAAATAAAGTGAAAAAATTGGAAATGCATCACATTTTTTAAAAAATTTTAATTTTTAACCCGTAAAAAACCCTTTTTTCAAAAACAGCTCGGGGGATTTGGGTCAAAATTTTTTGGCACACTATTTTTGAGCTCCTAAATCGAATCCAGCAAAAAAATTGAATGTGCTATGACCTTGCATTTAAAGTTGGTTCAGGCACACCGTGCATAAGATTCAGTACGAGGGACTTTCGGTGCACATGACAGGAATTTGAGACAACAATTAAACAATTCGAAGAAACGACTTAAATGTTGAGAATTTTATCAAATTAAAGGTTTTCCATGGAACCTTACTTGAAGTCCGTACGAGGGGGGTTTTCGTGTCACAGAAAATTAATTTAAGGGCAAAATAAAAGAATTCAAGAAATTAACTTGAAATTTTTTTCATCGCATTACATGATTTGGTTACAATGATAGTTAGTACAAGGGGTTTCGGGGCACAGAGAAGGAATTTATGGTAAAAATTACAAAAATTGGCAAAAATTGGTAAAATGTTATTAAATTGATAGATTTTCATGAAAAATGGGAAGAGGAGAGGATTTTCGATTCTCATAATACGAATTTTGGTTCAAAATTCCAGAATTTAAGGTTAGAATTGAAAAAGTTGAAACAATTTTTGAAAATTTTATTTACTTGGTGAATTTTCATCAAAATCTGTAACAGAACATTCTTTGAGTCATAAAAGAGGAATTTGCGGCTCGAAATTAGAAAAAGTGACATCAATTATGAAAATGTTAATAAATGGGTATATTTCTGTGAAAGTCAATACGAGCGGTTTCATCCAGGGTAAACATTTGTGTTTGGTTTCGGCTCGTCTCCTGTAGAGGGCGCCACTTGAGGGCCGTCAAGTTCCCTCTCTTCGACTGCCGCGCGCCGACTCAGTTCAGTTACTTTTCGCGCTTCGCCCAGAACGGAAGAGTGGTCGAACGGTGCTTATGTCGTAGTTTAGTGCAGAATAATGTAGTTCAACAAAATAAAGCCAGTCAGTTCAACAATTCAATGACTATTGACTCTACGATCTCCCGTCACCCCCTCCTTCCACGCAGAAAAAACATTGGTCCTTCGAGCCGGATTCAGCTACTACAGGGAGATGATCGTGGCGTGGCATTACACGTAAGTAGCATTACACGCAATTAATAGCGAATATGCTATATTGTTCTCTCGTGACGAACAAAGGATGTGAAAGCGGGAGGGAGAGGCGGTCGAAGTTCTTGATCATACACGGTCGAGAACTCTACGCATGCCCCCCTCTCTCCCTCTCTCTCTCTCTCTCTCTCTCTCTCTCTCGAGCAATCTCCCACACACGGACGAGAACTTTCTTATCTCATGATCGACATTTTCATACAGATATATAATTTTCTACTTTATACATTTTATAAAATAATGTATGTAGATGGAAAAGACATTGACATACTTCAGACCAATAAAGTAGATGTAGATGTTAAAAAAACATTTATTTCATCTGCCAACGTTTCGAAAACGTGTGTCGTTTTCCTCTTCTTTCAAAGTTCGTCATGCATCTTATTAAAATAGTTTTAGAATCCTCTTCCTCAACATTATCACTATAAATATAAAAAATACTATTAGTTATTATAAATATCAATTGAATAGAAAAATATTTTTAGGTGAGAAATTTTAAAATGTTATGTGGGTCAAACTAGTAGATTACTGGCTACAAGAATAAAAGAACATCATGATAATTTTAGACAAAATCCTAATAACCATAAAGTCATAGCAAAACATCAGGTTGAAACTGGACATTTGATTGATTGGGATAATGTTATTGTTTTACATCATGAACCTAATGAATTTAAAAGATTAATAGCAGAAATGTTTTTTATAAAGAAAAACAGCAATAATTGTTTGAATACAATTTCAGATCTTAATAATTATAGTCCAATATATAATATAATTTTGGATTCTCTAATTTAAAAATAGAAATTCTTTTAAAATTCTAAATTGATAAATTTTTTTTATCACATCATATGTTTATACAATCAACTAATTAGTAATAATAATAATTTTTTTTAAAATTAATACATGTAGATGGTAAAAGGAACTGACATACTTCAGACCAAAAGTAGATTTTTGATGTTGTAAATCCTTTATTTCTTGCCGACGTTTCGAAAACTTTGTCGTTTTCCTCTTCAAGACTTAGAATTAAATTTCAGAGTTCGTCAAATTTTTTCGTCAATTATTATAAAAAATTTATAAAAAATCCTCTTCATCCTCACATCTCTATAAATATAAAAGAATTAGTTTTTTAAAATTATCATTTGAATAGAATAAACATTCTTTTTTTAGGTTAGAAATTTAAATTGAGAAATTTACCTTTTGGAGCTTCATTTTTTGTCGGAAATTTTGTTAAATTTAAAAAAAATTTAATTTGTTCAAATAAAAACTGAATTTATACGTATAAAACACATTTTAATAATGTAAATAACTTAGTTGAAGAGTCAAAGACTCCAAAACTTTTTTGCTCCATTTTTGCAAGGAGAAAAATTGAGAAAGATAGTAAGAGAGGAAGAGAATTCTTAACAAGGATAGAAATTAGCAATGACGTATCAACGATTTATAACATAAGGTACTATAGTTTCTATGTAAATTCTAATGACAATATTAAAAATTTGAAAGAATTTAATTTTAAAAATTATTAAAAACATTATAAATTGTTATTGAAATTTAAAATTATTACTATTACTAATTAGTTGAATGTATAACTGTATAATATGATAAAAAAACTTTTATTAGAAAAATTCATCAATTTTTGAGTTTAAATATTTTCTTAAATTGGAGAATCCAAAATTATATTATATATTGGACTATAATTATTAAGATCTGAAATTATATTCAAACAATTATTGCTATTCTTTTTTATAAAAAACATTTCTGCTATTAATCTTTTAAATTCATTAGGTTCATGATGTAAAACAATAACATTATCCCAATTCTCTTCCTCTCTTACTATCTTTCTCAATTTTTCTCCTTGCAAAAATGGAGCAAAAAAGTTGGGGAGTCTTTGACTCTTCAACTAAGTTATTTACATTATTAAAATGTGTTTTATACGTATAAATTCAGTTTTTATTTGAACAAATTAAATTTTTTTTAAATTTAACAAAATTTCCTACAAAAAATGAAGCTCCAAAAGGTAAATTTCTCAATTTAAATTTCTAACCTAAAACTCCATTACTAATCTAACTAATAGTAATAATTTAAATTTCAAAATAATGTTTAATTTGTTAATAATGTTTAAATTTAGAAATCCTTCAAATGTCAATATTGTCATTAGATTTACATAGAAACTATAGTACCTTATGTTATAAATTCGTTGATAGGTCATTGCTAATTTCTATCCTTGTTAAGAATTCTCTTTCTCACTTTCTCAATTTACTCTTTGCAAAAATGGAGCGAAAAGGCTGGGGAGTCTTTGACTCTTCAATTATTTTAACTAAATTACTCAAAAATTTCAAAAAAGTACAAATTGATAAGTTTTATTGAACGAATTTAAAGTTATTACAAGAATCAAACAAAATTTCACGTATAAAATGAAGCTCCAAAAGGTAAATTTACAATTTTTAAAATTTTTAACCTAAAAATATTTTTCTATTCAATTGATATTTATAATAACTAATAGTATTTTTTATACTTATAGTGATAATGTTGAGGAAGAGGATTCTAAAACTATTTTAATAAGATACATGACGAACTTTGAAAATTAATTTCTACGTCCTGAAGAGGAAAACGACACACGTTTTCGAAACGTTGGCAGATGAAATAAATGTTTTTTTAACATCTACATCTACTTTATTGGTCTGAAGTATGTCAATGTCTTTTCCATCTACATATATTATTTTATAAAATTATAGTACTCAGACAAGCAACATCATTTTTAACACCATTACTAATGCAACTACTTTATACATCATATTTCTGGTCATATTCGTAGTTATATATTATTTCTTTATTGATAACTCACCATTTCTATACTTCTACGCATGCGCACACGCTTTACAACTACTTCACTGCCTCTTCTTCCTTTTATTCATTGACTACGGCGCATTTGGCGTGCGAGAATCGACCCCACTTCCAATGCTCCATCAATTGTCGAGCTGAGTGAAGTTTAGCGACGATGTGCCGCAACAATTCTGGACAAGCCGGAAGCCTACTGCACACCTGGGGCACTGGCTGTTTGTCTTGAGTTATTGGAGAATTATTGGGCCTTAACAACAGCAACAACAGCAAGCTGTTTCGATGACTCTCTCTGCTCAGCAGGGTGGACCAACCACTACAACGATGACTGCTCATCCACAGGCAGTACAAGTCATTCAACAACCCCTCCACGGTCAGGCATACCACATGCAACAGCTTTCCAACACACAAGGAACTGCGTGAATCATGCCAGGAAATTCAACGCTTGATCCTGCTGGTATCAATCCATCATCTATTCAGGCGGTAGACCTCCTGGTAACCAAGGAGCCAAAGATTTACAAATGAACAAGCAATGCACGACTGGCAAGGACTGGAGATTGCCGACCCACGGTTCGGCCCTCTCCGAGCTGTCGATCTTCTACTTGGAGCCGACGCTTACCCTTTGTTCCTGTGAACCGAGCTGCGTGCGAACGCTCGTCCCACTTACTACATGCCACATCGTGGAATCTGGCAACGGGAAGATCGTCATCGCCGCCTGAGAGTAATATTCAGTGCATCTAGACCTAAGTCCACTGGCTACAGTCTCAATGTCACGCTTCACACTGGGCCCAAACTGCAAATCAACTCAAGCCACGTATTGATTCGATGGAGACGTCACAAACGTGCTTGCGGCACCGGAATCTGCATGATGTATCGTCAGATTCCGATGAACGAACAAGACATCGATCTGCAACGCATTGTATTGAGTGCCCGTAAGAATGGTCCAGTCGTGCACTACCGACAGCCGGCTGTGAATTCTGCCCAAGTTCTCTTGAAAGATCGCTTTGTGGCCGACCTATTGATGGGATGCAATGACGTTCGAGAAGCGGAGCAGCTTATTTGCGGATTTCCTCTCCGCAAATGAAATGCCAATCGAACGGAGCTACTAGCAGATTTACCCGAACAAGAACGTCTTCGCCCGACCTGACTTCACCTTTGCAACGATGGCATCACCAACGAGCTCGGCGTTCACTGGGATCCGCAGAATGATTGGTTTCGTCTGACTCCACCCGAGATTGACTCGCATAATTTGACGAAGCGCACCATTTTCGTAACCACTGCTGGATTGTCTGATCCTTGCGGTTGGATCGCGCCCGTCACTCTGATACGAAAATTGAAGTGAATAGACTTGCAACTCTCTCGAAGGTTTTTGTGGTATTTTGAGTCGCTTTTTCAATTTTGAACCCAAATTCGTATTTTGAGACTCGAAAGCCCCCTCCTTTTTGACTTTCATGGAAATTTAGAGATTGAGTCTAATTTGCTACGTAATTTAATTGAGTATCCACAAGTTCCATGGAACTCTACTGCGCGTATATAAGTACCCTCTAACTTCACTGCATATCCATAATAAGTGACGTGTAACGATACCGCGCATCTGTAAGTTCCATGGAACTCTTTCGCGCTGATGCAAGTGCTGTGTAACTCTACTGCGCACATACAAGCGCCCTCAACATTAATGCGCATCCGTAAGTAGTATGGGACCCTACTGCGCATTCGCATAAGCCATGAAACTCTGCAGCGCACGTCTAACTGCTATTTAACTCTACTGTGCATTTATACGTACCTCCTATCTTCAATGTGCAGCAATAGGTGCCGTGTAACTATACTGCGCATCCGTATGTCTCACACCGAAAAACCAATATTCTGATTTTAAGAATTTCCCACAAACTTCAAGAATATTTGCAACTTAAATAGGCTTGAGAACATATATTATTGTCTAATTGTAATAATTCCCCAGTAAGTTTAAGAATAGATGCATCCGACATCTGTCGCAGTAATTGTATAATAAATGACGAGATTGAAGAAATGCAACCAATTCTGAATATAAATCGCACGTGCCCTTAAGGATAAATTCAAAATACACGGTTGTGGACTTGAACCCTTAAGAACTAGAAGGGTCCGAGTTCGGACTCGCACCCTTAAGAGTTACCTGCTCACCCTTATTTATGCGCCTATATCTAACTTCCCATCTATTTTTGCGTCGCTAGTGAATAGGCTACACAGATATACGTACTTGTCAACTTATTCTAATTTATCATCATTTAGGACAATTTTGCACATTGTTTCTCTGTTTTTCCTTCAAACTCAATGATTTTTGTTTTTTTACATTATTTTGATGCCTATGTTCTTCATGCTTGTATTAAGTTTAATCAACATTCTTTGCAAGTCCTTGATTGTTTCGAGATCTGCGCCTTCTTCGACGAAGAGGGCCGTTCTTAGACACTTATCCATAAATATGATAAACAGCCATGAGGACATAACGCATCCTTGTTTCACGCCTTGCATAATATCGAACCAGTCACTGAGTTTCCCATTTCCCCTTACACTCGCTTCACTACCTGTATATATTGTTTTTATTGTTTGTGGGAGCCACCCATTGACTTCGCACTTTTTAAGGACTTCCCAAAGTTTACTTCTATTTACCTTGTCAACTGCTTTTTCTAGGTCAACAAATGCACAGAAAACTTTCTTTCCTACTCTCAAGCTTTTTTCTATGATCTGCCTCAAGCTAAATCTCAGATCTGTAGATGATTTTCCGGCATAAATCCACTTTGGACATCCCATATATTTTCTTCCTTAATTCTTATTACCCTACGAATAAGTATTTTTCAGTATATTTTACTTGCGACACTTAGTAAGCTGGTACCTCTGTAATTACTGCAGTTGCTTTTATCTCCCGTTCTTTTGTATATTGGAATAATAATCACTTTTCTCCAATCGTCTGGGACTTCTCCTGTCTCGAAACATAAATTTATCAATTCGCAAAACCTGTGAGGTATGTACTCGTCACCGTATTTAAGCATTTCAGCGCTAATATTGTCTATACCAGCAGCCTTACCGTTGTTCAAGTTCCTAATTATATCTCTGACCTCAGTGTCACAGACTTTTTCAATTGGGTTTTCTAATGCATCATGTTCTATGCCACAGTTTTTTTGTCCCATATCTTCACCTCCTAATAGTTCTTTAAAAGAGTCTTTTAAAGCGTCTACTATCCCGTCTATATCATATTGCATTACACCTCATTTTTCACTTCATGATTCCGTCAAAGGAGTTTTGTATTTTGTTCTCTTCTTCCATTCTGGTTTTCTCTTTACTCTATTTGACTACTAGTTTAACTTTCCTCTTTTTGTGCCTGTAATCATTTTTGAGCCTATTTCTCTCCTCATCGCTAAGACCTGTCATTTTCAACGTTTTATTGTGCGCTTCTTTCTTTTCTTTTTGGGCTGTCTCAATTTCATCGTTCCACCATGCATCGCCAGACTTTCTTCTTACCATCGCCGTACCACACACTTAAATCGCAGTCTTAACAATGGTATCCCGTAATAAAGTCCACGCGCCCTCTATGTCTTTATTGCTTTCAAGCGGCTCCCAAATTGCCGTAACTATGCGTTCGTTTATCTTATTCTGAAAATCTATTCGCACTTCTGGTTTTTGTAAATTTTCGACCTTGATTCGCGTTTGTTTTATTTGTTTGGTTCTCTTTCTTCTCCATCCCCGCCACAAGTTCATTTTGGAGACTAAAAGGGAATGATCAGTATTGCATTCGGCCCCCCTCATGACTCTTGTATCTTTGACTAGTTCTCTTAGCCTTTCATCCACAATAACATGTGGATCATTCATCAGTCTATCCTCTGTAATAACGAAGTCAATTATACTGCGGTTACTTCCATTACACCAGGTGTAAGTGTGGATCATTTTATGTCGAAACAAAGTATTTGTAATAAATAGGCCCTTCTCTAAGCATAAGCTTATTAATTTTTCCCCGTTATAATTTTTTCTTGTTGGGTCTCAAAAATTACCCAGCACTCCTCCTGTATCTGTATCCTGACGTTGGACGCCGACCCATCCGTTCATATCTCCTAACAAAATTATTCTTTCACCTTGATCGCAAGTACTTATTGCATCATTTAAAATGTCCCAGAAGGCGTCCTTTACTTCCCTCGAATCGCTACCAACTGGTGCGTAGCACGCTATGATAAATAATCTTCTGATTCCTACCTTCATTCTAGCCCATAGCAATCTGGGTGATACAAAATTATGCTCTATGAGATGTTGTCGTGCTTTTTCATTCATAATTAAACCGACCCCTTGACTACGATGTGATTCACTATCTGCTCCTGACCATATTTCGAAACCACCTCTCAACACGTATTTCTCTTATCTTAAGATCATTCACTCCTCTAGCATTACAAACACCCAGTCTCCATTCATCGCCCGAAACTCGACCTTTACGTTTCCCGTGTGCAAGCTTTTCGTCAATCAGAGTTTCAGTCCATTCCAAGGCTACTTTATTGTTTGTATTATTCATGTTTAGATTGTACTCCTAACTATCACCTGTATGCGCGAGATTTGTTTTGCGAGTCGAAATCATGTCCGAATTAAGCAGTGATTTGTCGTATGGTGGAGTCAAGCTGTAACGTCAGTCCTGCCAAAACTTCTGTTACTGGGTGGGCGGGCCATGAGAAAGGAAACCGAGAGTCTCAATAGGTTGGTGATTTATGCTGAGAAGGTCACCAGCCTTCAGCAGCGTTGTATTAGATAGGAGTTGATATGTTCCCATCTGCCGATTGCCGGCCTACCTCTAAAACAGGAGCCAATAACTCTTTTTTTTAAACTATACGCCGTTATAAATCATGTGCGAAATCGATAGTAAGTAGGGAAACAGTTTAAAGGAAAGAGGCCTGATAATCGAAATTTTCATCTCTAAACATTTGTGAAGAAATATAAATGGAAATATAAATTGGTATGAAATAAAAGAAAAACCTATCCTTTGAGTAGGCTTTAAATCCGACAAAGAGCTACATATAAAATATACAGTAACCTTGAAGTATCTGAAAATTACCCCCCCCCCCCCTCGACCCTACCATTACATGAGAAAAAATTTCATTTAAGAAAAAATCAATATAAATTGATAAAAAATGGAGACTCATCTCTTAAAAACAGGTTGTAGACTCTTCCGTTTTCTTCATTATTTGCGAAAGACAATCTTGACACTGATAAAGTCGTTATTTCACGTAGATATGAGATAACGGCTACTTATGTATATATTTGTACTCTGATGATGCAATGAAATATTCCTTAGATACAGTTAATAATCAAATTATTCACTGAAGCATTAATCAGTCCGTAATTCTTATTATATCTTAATATATTAAAATACAAAAGACAGCGAGTAACAGCTAATATATTGTATATTATATATCATTATTATCATATATGTATATCAATACATGCATTTTTTAAATATTTATATATAGATAATGAAAGTCAATAAAACGAAAAACCTGAAATAAAGTCTGAACGTTATTTGCGAGTGAGATTTCTATTTAAATACAGCTCTTAGACATAATAATTTTTCACCCAAACTGTGACTAAAACTAACTAAAAGTGACTAGTTTGTATTAATAACCATGTCCAAGGTTTTTTTGAATTCAAAAGAGTTCAATGAAGCTTATTAGAATTGCAGAATAATTTTAGCGAATTCAGAATACATCCCAAAACTAAAACAATGAGTTAAGTTAAATTCCGACACGGTGAGCTTTAATCATTTTGAACCTGAAAGTTTTGACTTTCAACTCTTCTTTATAGAATTTTGAAACAAGTCCAATTCAATTCTTGATTTAGCATATTTGGAATGATTGTTTGTTAAGTATTATTTGACAGTAAAAACTGAGTACAAAAATTGAATATATTGAAAACTGTTCATTTCATGGAGGTTTTCGTATACAGCAGAAAATGGTTTGTTGTCATTAAGGTTATTAAAGCGTTTATGCGCTCACCTCCTACTAAAAAATAGATGTTTATTTAACAGGAAAAATTTACAGTGGGAAGTTCTTATAATTGAGAATTATTTCTCATAATTTTTATTGAAGCAACAGAAAGATGCTTTCTGCAAAGAAACATTGAATTCACCTAAAAATATTAGACATAAATGTGCTGAAAAAAATGAATCTTCTATCCACTTGCAGAATGCAGTTCTCAGCCCGACAAGAAACCTCATACACTCTAAAAACAGACTATTGACTGTCAAACGATTCCATTCACTATTAAAGGATTTTCCATTCAAAATTGGCATGAGAGGAAATCCTTTCATAGTTAAAGGATTGTCGTTTCAAATGCTATCCTTTAACTGTGAAAGGATTTCCTTTGATCTTGAAGTGAAATATATTGTCGGAGAATAGGAGGAATAATTTGAACGTTAGAAGAAAACTTATTGCATGATATTACGTGCAAGAAATGTACTGAAGCCGAACTTTGGTAAATGTAAATATAAAATCGATATAAAATCGACGCTCCACAAAATAGTTTCACAAAGAATGTCGTACGAACTTTCGATTTTCAAAAGAAATAAAAAAAATTTCTACTTCGATTGTCAACAGCGTGAAAATCAATGAAAAGTGAGGTTATGCTGATCAAAAATTGTTCTTTCAGTACACGTACCTTCCAGAGTTTTCGCGTCACAATCTGGGATTCCTAATTTTTTCAGAAATCCATATTCTACAGTATTTCGCACGTTTTTTCATTCACTTTATCAATTAATAAATCAATCATGCAGTGAACAAATTTACTCACGCACATGCGCACTTTCTCCGCCAGCCAACAAATGAAATCCTTTAATAGTTAAAGGAATTCTTTTCAAAGTCAAAAGAAATCGTTCATCAGTAAAACTACTTCTGTTTTGCATTTAACGGATAAGTCTTCGAACAGTGAAACGATTCTATTGATGGACAAAAGAAATCTGCTTAATTTCAAAGGACGCATTCTGAAAGGAACGTAATTTTACTGTTAATAGACTTTTTCTTAGAGTGTAGTAAACGAAATCCTGGCCCTTCTTCTTCTTCTGCTGCTCGACAACAACATTTGCCTGACCGGATTTCTTCAGATGAGGCTTTTTTTCGTGGCAGGTCCAGATCGCTCGCTGGCAGGCTTCCTTCAGATCGAGTATTTGGATGTACAATAGAAGAACTTGGATATGTTCGGCTTATTCCTCGCAAAAATGGAAACCAGCAATTTGAATTTCGAAGATACGTTATTCCTGCCGGTATGCCAATTAAATTTCTAGCAGAAGCAAATAGATATGTGTCCGTGCCATCCTGAGAATATATCGTATTATCAGCATTCAATGATTACATTTTTGCAATATTGGATGATAGTGGGACTCTCCGTGGAATTTATGGGAAAGATAAATATAGTTCGCGAATAAAAATAAACATGATAAGCGGCGCTGTTGTTAATATGACTACAGATGAAAAATGGATTGTACAGTAGGCAAAAGTCCAGCAATCTTCTCAAGAATTTTTATCAAAGCTTCACTGTAAAAACTAGGATTCGATTTAGACCACAATTCGGTATTAAAACAGTTCACGCAACAAAACAATCCCACTTCAGTTTGATCCGCCAATCTAATAAAATAAGGTCGATTTGTGGATTGAAATAGGCTCGAAATGAGGATCATCTGTCAATAACTAAATCTGATAAAACAAATTCTAATCAGTCAAGTTTAGAAACCAACGTAACCCATAGGGCTAAAGTTTGCGACGTCTGAGTGAGACGGTTCAACACTAATTTTTACGAATTTTTAAGTTCATATATTTTTTGTTTTCTGTAAGAGTGAAGTTTGGAACAATTGAAATAATGCACCCTCTGAATCAATTTAGTACGCTATCTCGGATCATTGATCAATCTGAAGTTAGCAAACTAAACAAGACAGTAACTGGTACTAAAATAAGATTATTGTGAGATCATATTAGAACGCCCAAAAAAGGATCCCAGATAGAAATGAATACCTTGTTTTTAATGTGTTCTGCAAATTGCGATTCACTACAGTGTGAACGGAATCTTGTAGTCGAACGTAATGCTGGTTCTTCTTCTTCTGCCAGACAGTCTGGGCCTTCTTCGGGCAGACCTTTTCCTCAAGATATACTTGTATATGCACTTTCAAAACTTGGATATATTTGACTAATTACCCTGAAAAATCGGAACTGGCAATTCGAATTTCGAAGATATATTATTCCTGCCGATCTACCAATTAAATAGCGAGCAGAAACGGATTCATTTTTGCCCGTGCCAATCCGAGAATATATTGTTTTATCAACATCCAAAGGTGTCGTTTTTGCAATACTGGAGTATACTGGATTTCTTCGTGGAGTATATAAGGCAGATCGACGTCATTCGAGAATGAAAATAAACATGATGAGCAGAGCAGTTGACTATATGACCACAACTGAAATGAAGGAATGTCCTGTAGGCAGAGGTTACCCTATCTTTCCACGTTGGTTTAAAGAAGTCGCTTCCAATGAAGATAGTATATGTTTATTGTAGGAGCCACCCATTGACTTCCTACTCTTTAAGGACTTCCCAAAGTTCACTTCCGTTTACCTTGTCAAATGCTTTTTCTAGGTCAACATTGGACTTCCCATATATTTTCTTCTGTAATTTTCATTACCCCACGAATAAGTATTTTTCAGTATATTTTACTTGCGACACTTAGTAAGCTGGTACCTCTGTAATTACTGCAGTTGCTTTTATCTCCCGTTCTTTTGTATATTGGAACAATAATCGCTTTTCTCCAATCGTCTGGGACTTTTTGCATCTCGATACATAAATTTATCAATTCGGCCAAGCTGTGAGGTATGTACTCGTCACTATATTTAAGCATTTCAGCGCTAATACTATCTACACCAGCAGCCTTACCGTTTTCAAATTCTTCATTATATCTCTAACCTCAGTCACAGTCTTTTTCAATTGGGTTTTCTAATGAATTATGTTCTTTGTAGCAGTTCTGCTTCCCTATATCATTACCTCCTAATAATTCTTTAAGAGAGTCCTTTGAAACATATACTATCGTCTTGCCTCCTTCAAAGTCATTTTGTATTTTCGTTACTTCTTCTTTTCTGATTTTATCTTTACTTCCCTCAACTATAGTCGTTTAACTTTCCTATTTTTGTGTCTGTAATAATTTTTGAGCCTATTTCTCTCCTTATCGCTAAGACCTATGATCTTCAGCGTTTTTTTGTGCGCTGCTTTCTTTTCTTTCTAGGCTGCCTCAATGTCATCATTCCACCATGCATGATCTATAATACTTTATTGAAGATTAAGGAAGTTATGCTCATTTCTAATATTTGAATCATCTGTTTTAAACAGAAAGACTTTCTCAATCGACATAATTCAAAGTCGGCGCGTGAATGGAAAAGACTTTTTGATTAAAATTTTCAAATAGAGTAATCTTGACAACTTTTGTGAAGAAATCATAGAGTTGGAAAAGGGATAGGCTGCGATAGAACTTTCCCCTTCCCTTTTCCCGCTCGAAAAATTATCATTTCGAATACCAAATTTGATTTGTCTTTGTATTTAAACATATTTTGCATTATTTTGTTCTTTTGATTTATTTGTACATTTTTATTTTTAAATTGAGTAAAATGAAAACTTTGGTTTGTTTATTATTGAAAAAAATAACTAATGCTTCCTCTATGAAGAAGCAAATACATTTGCTACTGGGAAGCGAAGTGCTCGGGAAATGAGCTCCATGTAAATTATAAATACAAATAAAGTGGAAACAGTCGATTTTAAATTCACAGCTATTTTTAAAAATTTTTGATTCACTATTGTAATGCGAAAAACGGAAACGTAGAATAAACGTAAATCCGTGTTTAGCCAACGGCTACGTTACTTTCGAGGGAAGTAAAGATTGACGTCTGTTCGGGTATCGGTTTCACAACCCGGCCTATAAACACGGAAGTCCAGTATGGATTGAAAACTCAAACCAGCCCGAAAGTTTAATTGGAAAATTATGAACATTTCTAGAAATTCAGGAAAATGGCAAACAATTTCATCTTTTACCCATTATATACATTGTAAGTTGACAAAAACGAAACGTGGTCATACTGTGTCGCTTGAAATATATTGATCAACACTTTTGATATTTGTTTATTATATTTAGTGAATATATTTGAAAAAATCCTGGAAAGCTGTTCTATATACGAACTTTTTTTTGAATAATCGGTACAGAGATATTTCTTGAATTAAAAAATCTAAAATTATGCGAATTGAAATCACATTCTAAAGATTTATTAACTTTTCAAATACCTTTTCCATAATTGAAACGTAGTGCATGTAAAATTAAAATAGTTTTAAAAAATTTATATTTGGTTCATCATAAAAAAAATCGATGAACGAGATCACATGAATGCATCATATCAATTCGTGCAATAATGCAGTCTCTGAAGAAATAAAATTGGAGGAATGAAGATCTATTTTCTAGAACCTTTGTTTAAATTATGAACGTATGTCGATATAATTTTCCAGGTACCACTATTTGTTCTATAACATATCTTGATGAATTTGGCAACACTGAACTTTTACATAAAACCAATACCTCCCATTTGAGATGAGAATGTCTTAATTAAAATGATCATAATAAGAAATGTGAAATGATACTATTATTTACGAGAGACAATCTTGTCACTGACAAAGTCGTTATTTCACATATATGTAAGATAACGGCTACTTATGTACGAGTATATATTTGAACTCTGATGATGCAATGAAATATTCCTTAGATACAGTTAATAACCAAATTATTCACTGAAGCATTGATCAGTTTGTTCTCTACTTTGCGAAAATGAGGATGGTCTGTACTTTTGTTTTCACTTTGGCGGTCATCGTTAACTCTATTGGTAAATATAATATATAATATATATAATAATACATCTGTAATTCTTATTATATATCATATAATACGTGCATGAATACGCCTATTTATCAGGCCTGTGGACTGAACCTAAAGTCCCCCTTTCCAGCCTATAGTCATATAATAGCCATTTGTACATATATTTACATTGAAAAACTAGAGAATTCTTTTTTTACGGTATTATTTCTCCCCTTCCCATTTGTTATTTTTGTTTTCTGTTTTTTGCTGTTACTTTCAGTGCAAAAGGAAACGATTATAAGTTCCCAACAACCGTCTCAATTATGTACCACTTGATACTAATTTTTCTCACTCATATTGTTTTTACAGTCTACGACGTCAGAAATTATGACGTAATAGATATACATGGCCATTACATACCTATGAACTTGAAAAGCGGCACTCAGAGTCGGCTCCTACGACTCGCACTGGAAAGATACACTCATATCAATAATGTCCCGCTTTTCCCGTTTGGTGCATAATATACTATTAAGCTTACCACAAAGAAATTACTTTTTAACATAATAATGCATTTTCATGCAGATAGTAGAACCTAAACAAATTAATTTTCCTAATTTCTCACCAAACAGTTGGACTACATGTTTATACGGCAGTCTCAGACAAGGTGTGTGTGTGGGGGGGGAGGTAATCAAATGCAAATGACCGCGGGTAACAGCTAGTATATTGTATATTATATACCATTATTATTATTATGTATATAAAAATATGCATTTTTAATATATTTATATATAGAAATAAGACTTTGTTTTCAAATACAGTTCCTTGACATAATAATTTCTAACCCAGAATGTGTTTAAAAGTAATTTAGAACTTAATTCGGTATTAAAACAGTTCACGCAACAAAACAATCCCACTTCAGTTTGAGCCGCCAATCTAATAAAATAAGGTCGATTTGTGGATTGAAATAGGCTCAAAATGAGGATCATCTGTCAATAACTAAATCTGATAAAACAAATTCTAATCTGTCAAGTTTAGAAACCAACGCAACCCATAGGGCTGAAGTTCGCGACGTCTGAGTTTGACGGTTCAACACTAATATTTACGAATTTTTAATTTCATCTATTTTTTGTTTTTTGTAAGAGTGAAGTTTCGAACAATTGAAACAATGAACCCTCTGAATCAATTTAGTTCGCTATCTCGAATCATTTATCAATCTGAAGTTAGCAAACTAAACAAGACAGAAACTGGTACTAAAATAATACTATTTGTGAGATCATATTAGAACGCCAAAAAAAGGATCCCAGATAAAAATGAATGCCTAGTCTTCACTGTGTAATAATGTGTGTAATTTTTTTCTTATTTAGAAGAGTTCAATGAAGATTATAAGAATTCCAGAATAATTTTAGCGAATTTAGAATAAATCCCAAAAGTAAAACAATGAGTTAAGATGAATTCAAACACGGTGAGCTTTAATCATTTTGAACCTGAAAGTTTTGACACTCAACTTCTCTTTATAGACTTTCGGAACAAGTGCAATTAAATTCTCAATTTGGCATATATGAAATGATTGTTTGTTAAGTGTTGTTCGACAATAAAAACTGAGTACAAAAATTTGCGAAAGAACCGGATATATTAAAAACCGTCCATTTATTGGAGGTTTTCGTATATCAGAAAATCGTTTATTGTCATTAAGGTTATTAAAGCGTTTATGCGCTCATCTTCTACGAAAAAATATATGTTTATTTGACAGGAAAAATTCACAGTGGGAAGTTCTTATAATTGAAAATTATTTCAGATAATTCTTATTGAAGCACCAGGAAGATGCTTTCTGCAAAAAAAAACGTCGAATTCAGCTGAAGATATTAGACATAAATGTGCCGAACAAAAAAAAATGAATCTTCTATTTCTTCTTGCAGAGTGCAGTTCTCGGCCCGATGAGAAACCTAACATTAAACCTTATCCTGGTCCTTCTTCTTCTTCTTCTGCTGCTCGACAACAACATTTGATTGACCGGATTTCTCCAGAGGAGGCTCCTTTTCGTGCCAGGTCCAGATCGCCTGCTAGCAGGAGTCCTAATGGCGAACGAAATCCTGGTTCTTCTTCTGCCAGACGACATTCAACTGACCGCATATCTACTCAGGTGCCTCCACTTCATGCCAGATCCATTTCTCCTCTGCGCAGCCTTCCTTCAGATCGAGTATTTGGATGTACAACAGAAGAACTTGGATACGTTCGGCTTATTCCTCGCACAAATCGAAACCAGCAATTTGAATTTCGAAGATACGTTATACCTGCCGGTCTGCCAATTAAATTTCTAGTACAACCACATGGTTATGTGCCCGTGCCAACCCAAGAATATATTGTGTTATCGACAGCCAATGACGATATTTTTGCAATATTGGATGATAGTGGGTTTCTTCGTGGAATTTACAGGAAGGATGCATATAGTTCGAGAATAAAAATAAATATGATAAGCGGCGCATTTGATGATTTGATTCCAGATGAAATAAGGGATTGTCCAGTAGGCAAAAGTCCAGCAATCTTCTCAGGAAGTTTCATTAAAGCCTCTGCAAATTACGATTCACTACAGTGTGAACCGAATCCCAATGTCGAACGTAATTCTAGTTCCTCTTCTTCTGCAGGACAGTCGAGGTCTTCTGCGGGCAGGCCTTATCCTCAAGAAATACTTGGATATGCACTTGCAAAACTTGGATATATTCGGCTTATTCCCCAGAAAAATCCGAACCGGCAATTCGAATTTCGAAGATATGTGATTCCTGCCGGTTTACCAATTAGATTGCGAGCAGGAAAGGATTTACTTGTGCCCGTGCCTACCCGAGAATATATTGTTTTATCAACATCCGAAGGTGTCGTTTTTGCATTACTGGAGTATACTGGAATTCTACTTGGAATATATAAGACAGATCGACGTCGTTCGAGAATAAAAATAAACATGATAAGCAGAGCAGTAGACTATATGACCGTAACTGAAATGAAGGAATGTCCTATAGGCAGACGTTATCCAATCTTTCCACGTTGGTTTAAAGAAGTCGCTTCCATTGAAGATAGTCTACAGCATGTGTATCATTAATTCAATAGAAAACAAGCTGTGAATTCGATTTCGAATTTTTTTCCACATTGTTTGTATTTGGTGTATATGGTATAAGCTTTGTACTGTATATGGTGCTCATTTCACGAGCACTTTGAATATGTAACCGATTTTTAAAATATCATTGAGTGTTAAAAAAAATTCAATGAATATTTTTAGGAATCTTTCGGTCAGATTCAAGATATTAGTGGTGAAAAAAAGCCCTTCAAATTTCATTAATTTATCTGCAACCGTTTTTAAGTTATAGTGTTCACAAAAAAGTGTGACACACACGCACAAGCTTCCACACACACGCACACAGACACTCTTTCCAGACAATTGCTTAGAGCATTGTATTAGACATTTTTAAATTGAGAAAGGTTTAATTGAATGAATTCAAAATTTTTGGGAAATGTTAGCTTTACAACGTGTCCTCTATGAGAAAGCAAAATATGAATATAATATTCTTTGTAATTCGTAGTCGGATCAAAAATAAATAAAAATATTTGATTGCAAATGTATCATGGTTATCAATGCTTCTTTTGTTTCATCTTCCGCTAATCCTCACAAGGCCATTCAAATTTTGTACTTTGAATATTCAAAATTCACGGTGTAACAACTAGGATTCGATTCAGAACCTAATCGATATTAAAACAGTTCACGCAAAAAAACAATTGCACTTCAGTTGGATTCGCCAATCTAATGAAATAAGGTCGATTAGTGGATTGTAATAGGCTCGAAATGAGAATCATCTGTCAACAATTAAATCTGATGAAACAAATTCTAAACTGTCAAGTTTAGAAACCAGCGTAACCTCGAAATGACATTTCAATGTCGTGCGCGCTCCAGCTGTTAGATCTTTTTGTACAGAAATTTTCTGTCCATGTGAACTCGAAGCTATATCAGTTTTTAAGATCCTATAAAAGTCTATCTTTGAAAAAGAAATGTTGAATTAGGGTTATGTCCAAAAGATAACAAGGATACGTTTAAATATGTTAAAGCTCTCATGACAACTGGTTTGTATTATTTTTAAGCAATATTTCCATCCATTCAAAATCTCACAAGTTAATTTTTCAATCTATATTATTTTTTTTCTATATTAACATCTCAAGATATTAATTTTTGCTTTTGAAGTTATTCAAATTGATTCTTAAAACATAAATTCATTGAAAGACTCTGTATTACGACGCCGATAGCAAGTGATATAGGGGCAGCATTTAGCCGTGACCCAAATTTTGAAAATATTATACATCTGGTAGATTTTCAATGAAAGTTGGTACGAGGTTTTCTTCTGGGCGCACAACACGAATCAGGGGTCAAAATTAAAAAATTTTACTGAAAAGGCTTAGCGGAATAAGCATATGAAATCTGCCCCCGTATATATGAAGCTTAAATTGATGTCATAAGTTCGTTTCCATGTGGTATGAAACTCCACCAAGTTTCAATTAAAAAATCCCATTTTTGTATTAGATATGGAGGGGAAAAGCAAAATCAGAAAAGTAATTTTTCTCGAAAACGGCTTGACCGATTTCAATGAACAAAATATATGTTTTTGGGACCGGTCTGGAATATTAAAAAAAATTGATAAATTTCTCAAACTCAGATTTTTTATGATTTTCTTGTGTGTGGTGGAACATAGTTAGACAAAACAATGTGCGTAACAGTGCGGCGCCGCCCGCTGCCGAGGTTCACCGTGGATGAATGGGACCTATTTTTATAAAGGACGTCTGCACTTTGCCTATACGTATAGTTTCCAGAGTTCACCACGAGGAGGTTGCAGTACGTTTTTAAACTCCTTATCATCGGGGTGATTTTTTTAAGTGAGTCCCCTCGCCTCTCACATCAGTATTATTGGGGTGTTTGTTAATGTCAGTCCCCTTGTCTCTCACATATTGCTCAATCTCCTTCACTATCACTGTCAATTACTGGAATGCAATTATCGTTCTTGAATAAATCGCTCAGTATTTCTCCTGGTTTAAAAACTTTTGATAAGTATACTTTGCGTAAGATAAATAGTAAACGACAGCTGCAATGCGAGAACAGCAACCAACTGTTTTTCTACCATTAGCACATTCACATGCATAATGTGTCAGGACCAAACCCTCAACGCTGTTAGGCTTATACCTTAAGGCGCTTCGTCGAGCTTGGTTTTTAGCCCATGTATTCGTTTTGACATGAATCCTGCTAAACGGATGAATTGTTCAATGTAATATTTGAACCACACAATCTGAAGGGCATAGTGCCTAACCTTAATGGCTCTTTTTTTTGAAAAATTGTCTTGTTTTTGTGTTTGTTCAATTAATCGAAAATGCCATTCATTTCTGCGCCTGTAAACGAGCAATCCGCCACCGGGAAAGTACCCCCGTTGAACCGAAAACAGGCGCTGCGATTTTTCCTTGGAATTTAGACTAATTCACCGTGACGGTTTCTGAAGATGCTGAACCCAGGGGGTCGCTCGTAAATCTTCCGCTCTTTCCATTGTTGCATCCTGAGACGATTCGAGGCGCTTGAACGAAATTGATAATTATTAAAATATGCAGAACTTGAATTTTTATATGCTGCATTAGGTTCATTACATAATTACGAGACGATTAAAAAAAGATACAAAAAAAATCGGTTCACCCGTTCTATGTCTGTTGGGAGTTTTGGTAATGTTGCATTTTATTCGAGATTACCTTCAATATTGAGAATATTCACCAATCTTCCAAATCTTTTTTTCATTTTTTGTTTCAAATTATATCATCTTCAAATTTTATCAGCTAATTAAAATGTCATCGATTCGTGTTTTACGCAATTTTCGATATTGTCACAGTATTCATTGTCGGTGGGTGATTTACTTTGGTCTTTATCGAAAAAAAAACCAGAGTCAAGGACGATTAATCAATTCATTGAATATTCAATTCGATTCATCGATTCTAATTGTTATAAACAAGTGATATTAACAAAATGTAAACGTATCGCAAATTTTGCTTCAAAGTATCTTCGTAACTTAAAATTTCTCGAAAATAAATTTCTCGCGCCGTCATTTGGATCGGCGGCGCAACGGCGCGCCTCCTTCTTCGCTCCTCGGCGGCGCGGCGGCTGGACGACTCACAGCGGGCTGAATGGGGAATTTACTATTTAAAATTACCCACAGCCCACACTTCTCAACTGATTTTTAATTTTTTTGTAGAAGTGATCAGTAATAGTTGCACAAGAGCGTCCATGGATTATATTTTGTAATTATTATCATTTTCTACTTTTTGTATAAATAAACAAGGGGAGAGAACAAGACATTTTTTAATTATTATTTTTTATCTTCGAATGAATGACTTCATTAATCCAATTCTGGGCGAGAAGGAATCTCGCAGTATTCAAAGAATTATAAATAATTGACAGAATATAAAATGCAATTGTTGTAAACAAATTATATTACCAAAATGTCAACATATTGGAAATTTTGCTTGCAAGGTATATTTGTAAGTTGAAATTGCTTAATGTTAGCAACGGGATCATGTTTGATCATGAAAATTTGTTGTCCAGTATAATTTGTTTATCTTATAAACAAATTATTTTTAAAAAATGGATAGTTTAGGGGCTGTTTGGCAGAAAGTAACCGTTTTTCTTTCTTAGTCCTTTTAAATTATATGACTGATATTATTGAGTGATTAGGATGAGAATAATATGAATCAATATCATTTGTTTTCCTTATAAAGAAAGTTTATAAATAAATGCACAGTTTGACCATTCATACGTAGAAAGTGACCATTTGCAATTCATTCTGGCTCCACTTTCATAAATGGTCCAACTATGCATTTTTTTATTAAAATTTTTTTATGACATAAACAAATAATATGGATTGACAATATTTTGTCAGCAAATATCAGCAATCATGTGATTTCAACACGAGTACAGAGAAAAACGGTCACTTTCTATCTCTAAATGCCCAAAGTGTGCACTTGTTTATAGAACAAAAAAATATATATTATCGATTGACAATTCTTGATCACTAAACATCACCACTTTTACAATTTCGAAACGATGAGAAAGAGAAACTATTACTGTCTGTCTATAAACAACCAAGTGATGCATTTGTTTATAAAATTTTTTTATAACAAAAAATGATATGGATTGACAATTCCTTGTGACTGAATATCACCACTTATTTAATTTGAAGACGAGTAGAAAGAAAAACGATTACTTTCTATTTATAAATGG